>APFE031734465.1:47861-62178 GCA_000404065.3 Pinus taeda | reverse complement strand
TATATCATAATAACGGCTATTTTTCTAACTAATTCACATTGAATAGGTCAACCCTAACTAATAATATTATATAAATAAGTTATTCTTAGATAATATTATTATTTAAATTGATAAATAATTTACAATTTCGATATTAAATAATTAATTATTACATAACAGCTAGTTTCTAACTAAATATTAGTTAATTTAATAAACATCTCTTCATCATGTATTCCTAAATAATTTTATTTCACCAACGGCTAATTTTGAACGGCTAACCCTGAACAATGATGCATCCCTACTATTTATTCTCTTAGATCGATTGGTTTCTCACCTTGTCCTCGGGATGAACCACATTAGTTGGTTCAAAACGTCGACCCAATCCTTACGATGTGATTAATCTGAAACATTGTTTTCTATACTTTAATAAAATTGTCTCCGGGTGGAATTTCCCAAAACAATTACTGGGTATTGGAGAATGCATGCGTCTAAGCCTCCTTACAAATTTTGAGACTTACAGCACATCTAATGCTACCATAAATCAACACTCCCTCTTAGCAAGGAATGTGCTCTAGCAATGCAACCTGCTAAAGCATCACTGTGTTATGTAACATCTCCTTCTGCGTTGCTGATGTTTGACATCCTATCCACCAACTACTGCACCAATGTTGCATCTATACTGTTGCTGACCCTGCCAATGTCAACACTACATCCGTACTACAACTCCCTCTCAATTCTGCATTCGTGCTGTTGCTAGCACTGCCACTGCCAACTGCATCTACACTGCAACTTTCTCCAACCACTGCTTCTACTGCATCAGCGACGAAAAAGCATCCCAAATTACTAAATTGGTGTTTAGTATGATGTATCTCATTGCTGGAGTTCTGACAGCTGCTAGTCTCTACACTGACCCTCTGAAACCTCTGCGTTGTTGCTGACCTCTATTATGTGCCATTTGCACTGCTGCCAACTCTACGCTGCGCTGCTCAGTCGCTAGCGCTACTCTGCACCAACTAACACTATTCCATCCTGCTACTTCTGATTTGGACTCCCGTAGTGAGGAATTGATATGAGAAGTGGACTCCTCAAGGATCCTGCCCAACTGCAGTCCTTTCGAACTACAGCTCTAGACCACCCCACCTCCCTCCTAGAGGTATCTGGGTTGTCATGGCAAAATATGATATACTCATACTGTGGTTGCCACTGCTCTGTTGGTGCTTCTGCACTGTTGCTGCAACTACTACAATAATGAGTTTGATCTCCTCAGATCTAGAAGTACTAGCTTCCATAGGGTTGCTCCTTTTGAAACTAGACTTCCTCTGACTCTCGATCTCCCTATGGGAAATCTCTCTACTCCCTCCTAGCAACTCACACAGTCCTCCTGCACTGGAAACTGGATTGCAAAGCTCTGCCCTGGGAATCTCCTTGTTGGAACTGCTCCTGCATACTACAACTGGGCAATTCACAATGCCTGTGTCACTGCAACTAGATTTGCAATTGTCTTCCAGAAACTGACTGCAACTATGCAACTGTCATTTGAATGACTAGTTGCATCTGCTGACACTGTGATTCTCCTGCTACTGATTCTGTTGGGCTCCTGTAGCAAGGACACTGATCTATGTGAGAAATCTGCAACAACTGGATCTAATTTGCTTCTCTTCCATGGATCTTGCCCATCTGAGGCCATCTCTGCTAAAATGTCGAATTGTTCCCTCTCCTCTACGCAGCTGCTGGGCTAGCCTACGCACTCCCTACTAGAGTCAGTAGATCTGCTGCTCCCTGTTGTTGCTCAACTAAATGAGAAATCGGACTTCTTGGTTGGAAGTCCTCTAAGGAAGAATTTTGTATAATGTCTCTTCTTCCCTCTTATGTCTTTCTGCTCAGCAATTGCCCGCAGAAAATTGCGTCACGCTAGAAACCCTCTTCAATAAAACTATCGCTCCTTTTGCTGCTGACAGATTTCGATCGAGAAATCCTACCTATCTGTCAACTCACTTAGAGAGAGATTTACCACGAAAATCTTGCCCTCCTAGCCTAAACTACGTAATCTCTCTAGGGATTCGATTTGTTGCCCCTACAGGAATTTTGAACTCCCTTCCTCCTTCAGCGTTGGGCTCTTCCGACACTGCTCTCTTGTTTCCCCTGCAGCTCTGGTACCGTGTGAAAATTTGGATGCCCAAATTTCCACTGCAGCAACTGATTAAGTTTCTCCTACTTGTTAATTTCTAAATCAAGTTACTTATTGTTTCGTACAGCAAATATTGAAACTAATACACTGCAGTGTACACCATTTAAATTATAAGCGGAAACAAGAAACTGAACAGGAAAGAGACACAACACATCTACACAGTTATTTTTGGATAAATGTCCCCGAAAAAACCCAATGTGAGAAAACCGATGCAGCAGCTATGGGTTTATTATTAAGCAGTAGTAATTTTTTAGTACACTTCGTTGGATGCCCAACTAGCTATCTAATACAGAGAAAAACTAGACAAAACAAGTAGTGAGATGCTCTCACCCTATCACTGGAAGAATCTAACCCTGATCTCGCTGGAAAGAGGCTCTACGTCCCTTTTGTGTTAGCCTCTGCACAGCACTGTGTCAACCCTACACAGTGTTTGTGTCACCTTTGCTAGGGACTGCACTGCTCCTCCTTTTGATCCTCTACTGCCCAGAAACTTCGATTTCCAACCTCCCGGTCTCACACCTCGGCTCTTGGCTTCTGAAACTCGATTTCCTCAACAGGAAATTTGATCTCCCTCTAGGCTCTGCACTGCCACTGCGTGGGCCAGCGTCAACCTTTCTCTGGATGTTGTTCTATCCTCTCTGCCTTGTACTCTTTGGCACAGTAAAAAGACTCCTCACCAGATACTATCCCTGCTCCTCTTTGCAAAAAGATCACTATCGAAACTCTCTTCAGCAGTTGCTCTACTGCAGAAAATCGAACTTTTGATCTCCCCATTGTGTGTTCTCCAAGTGCCCCTCAAGCCTCTTCTTATATCTTTATGTTAGACAACCAATGGCCCAGATTAGCTTCTAATCAATGGCTTAGATCATTTTGGCTTGATCCTTATCTTCTTCTAGAAGTTACACCCATAGTTTAAATTAATACCCGTTAATTATTTTAATTTCCTAAGTTTAGACTTAAGGTCCCATTAGAAATAATTAATTATTTTAATAAAATTGTCTCTGAGTGGAATTTCCCAAAACAATTTCTCGGTATTTGAAAATGCATGTGTCTAAGCCTCCTTGCAAATTTTAAGACTTAGAGTACATCTAATGCTACCAGAAATCAACACTTTTGTAGATCTATATTGTTTCTAGGGTTTGCTATATGTTGTAGTAGGGTATGTCATACCTTTGAAAGAAACATTGAAACCCTAGATAGAATGAAAAGTTATTATGAAATAGTCTAAGGTTTATGAAAAAGTCCTTAGCAAGATGTTGAAGAGTATATGTCTCTTGTTTGTATTTAAGTTTGAGTATCTAATATGTATAAAGTTGAAATGCTTCTGTGATTCTGATATCGCTAACTTCATGCTTCTGTAGATTTGGTTGTACTTGCTATCTAAGTTGTGCAGGTACACAATCTTCAATATGGTGAAGATGCTCGTCAATGTGATAAGCATGATGAGGATAATGATAAATTTGATAAAATGGTTGGAAGCCACGAAAGATTCTCTGATGATAAAAAGAAGAAGTTGATCTCCTTGAGTTAAGAGGGAGCCTGAATAGAAGAAATCTCCCTGAGTTAAGAGGGAGCCCGGATAAAGGAAATCTCCCTAATTGAGAGGGAGGACATAGCTTGGTTTTGATTAAAGAATGAATTTCAAAGGATATGTTGTTGGATGAGAAGTAGGAATGGAAAGTGAATGATGGAGGAATCTTCTATCAGAGATCAATTGATAGTCCTACTATGTAAAGTTGAGAAGCAACATCAAGTTGTTTGAAAGACCCCGGAGGTTTGTATTTGTTTATGTACATGTGAAAGTATATTGTTGATTAGGGTTGTGTTTGTACAGGTGAATCTCTTGAAGGATTTGATAGCATGTTGGTTACCAATCAGTTTGATTGGGAGAGATTGATCATCTTTAATCTAATGAATCAAGGAGTGTTGAGGATTTGTGAGTGAAGCATTGCCTGGGAGGACGTTTGATCGGCACTTTGTGTTGATATCTAGGTCCCGAAGTTGGAAAGGTGGTGTTGATCATAAAGCTCTGTTTTGGATACACACCTGGATCTTTGGGTTGGTGGTTAGCGAGTAAGTCTAATGGTACCTAGAGGGGTTGAAAGCTTGAGTCCATCTTATTCCTACTTGGATAGACTGCCCTGTCAGGAATCTATTCCATGGCATTCTGGTGCCTAAATTGTTGAGAGACCAATGGATAGATTGCCCTGGTCAAGAATCTAGTACATGGTATTGTGGTGCCTAAAGTTCTTCATTGTTCATATAGTTGAGATCTTCCATTGTACTTGCATATGATGAATACCTCCCTAGTTAAGAGAGAGTGTTGGAAAATGTAACTAGGTTTGGTCTTCATTGATGTACTTGAGTCATCTTCTAATGTACTTGTCAAAATAATAAAGAAAAGATTTATCATTATTATTATTGTGATTTATTAAAGCATGGGTTTCATGCTTGGGTCACCATGTTCTAGGTCAAAGTCCCCATTAAGGACTTCTAGGATTTATTTTGAGTCAATAGAGTCATCGTACTTTCAAAGAGACCCTTCTTGGGTTTTTGAATCATGTAAAAAGGTTAAGTATTGAATCAAATATAATTTATGTATCCTCCACACCAATTCGACCTAAGGACACTAATTCGACCTCACATGGAGCCTATAAATACAAGAAAATCGAATTCATTTCGACACACTCTCACAAGAAATCGATATCTCTTGTAGCTGGGAAAAGTGCGAACTATGAAGCCGGGAAGCCAAAAGAAGTATGAGTTGGGTGGAGTCTAAGGAGAAGAAGAAAATCAAAATTTTGGGGCCTCTCTCTCTCTCTATTTCGTGCCCTAGACTGGGAGATAGAAGACTTCCAAGTTTCACTGTTGTTGGAAGCTTCTTGTTGCCGGAAGGTGTTGTCTAGTCAAAGTCGCTAGAAAGGCGTTGAAATTCTAAGAAGTTGGCTTGGTGTGGAGAGAAGGTCCAGTCTTTGTCTAGGGTGAAGGGTCTCAAAGAATACTATTGACAGGAAGAATTTCTTGACTAGGTTTCCCATCGAGGGCGGTTTTGCCCTGGCATAGTGCCTACATCTGGTGTCTATTGTTTTATGTGCTGCTACTTTGGTAATTGTTGGATGAACTAAAAGAAAGAAGATATAAAGAATCGTAATAACAAGAAACATCACAAGCAATTATCAAGAATAAGAAAATCTTTCTTCCTTTCTGATTTTCTAACACTTTTGATGTGGGCAAATGCTAAAAGTTGATATCTAGGACATCAATTTTTAGCCTCCTTAGAAAGGATGTAGCTTATATATTACATCCTTGACTCCACATGCCTAAAGGGCAAGGCACTATTCCAAGTCATTAGTGATCAATCCTAAATTTTCTCCACAATTTTCTCCCCTAAAATTGGTCCTTTTAAGGCTAGGGCAAAAATCTAGGGCTTGCAACAAAATTTTAGGGAGGAGGCTTTTTGGTGGTTTGAGAACTTAAACATCAAGCTTAGGGTCTAGGCTACCTATTCTCCAAGTTTGGTGGGTATCCACTCAAATTTCATCCATAAAATCTCTTGCCCTAGTCATTGCTCCAAGAGGGAAACCCTAGTTCTTTTCCCCTCAACTTGAGGACTTCCTTGAAGGTTGTATGAGCTTAGTACTTGTTGAAGTAGATTGTAAGAAGCCTTTTATCCCGTGCCTTGACCTTGTGAATACCTATCACCATCGTAGTACCTCAAAACCCTAGGTCTTGTGCCTTCTTCTTTAAGGCTTTTCTTTGAGAGCGATTTGCTTCATTGAAGCCTTGTACTTTTATTGAGCCTTTCTTTTGAATGACCTTTAGCTTGATCACTCTGTACCCTATACCTAGCCTATCTATTCTAAGTGATCTCCTTCCTACTGGGATTCCTCTCAGTTATGAAAGTTCGTAAAGAGTAGGGGGTTTTGGTTGAAGTGACATTGGGCCTCTACCCAACATTGTTAGCACTTTATCTAGCTTTGTCTTATAGGATTTCCCTCTTCGAGGCCTGCTAGATTTTGTGGTAACATTTTGGCGTTGTTGTCGGGCACACGAAGCTTGTCTTGTTCTTGTTACTGCTCAAACTAGTAGGGATCCTATAGAGCAACTAATAGGTCAAGTGGCAACAATAGAGCAATAACCCAAGGTCACCTCAGCTAAAACTCCCTGCTCTTTATGGACTTTCACCGATGGGAGGAGTCCTAATATGAGAGCAATCTTGAGGATAGATAGATCAATGATAAGATGTGGAGTGATACCTAAATCCTATTCACAAGAGAGGCTCAGATAATTGGTTTACTTGCTTTGACAGCAAGGTGATTGGCTCTATTAACAGGGCTAAGAGGATGCCTAGACCTAGGGCTGAGATGTTTCTACTTGATATAAGGTACCCTAAACCCAAGAATCCAAGGAAGATAAGGTTTCTAAGTGGTTCCTGTGGAATTGGAGTTGCAAGGCTGCGAGAACACAAAGAAGCCCTAGTGGACCTGTTGTCGCACAGATTGTCACGACAACGCTCAGACCGGGGGCTGTCACTCTGATCCCCGATCTCTCCGTTTAAGCCTGTCTCCCGCGGCTAAGGGGGGTAGACCCTGTAGGGAAATGGACGACCAACTGTGAACCAGTTGGTTTGGGAGACATGAAAGAGAAAAGCACTAAATGGATTTGGTGAATTTGATGGACCAGTGCCTTGTGGGTTTGATGGTGAAACGATCACTTAATAGATATTGTAGAGATGTAAACTGTTCACACCAATCATTTATCATCAAATTACTTTGAACAATACAAGATATCCAGTAATTTCACAATGTGTTTAACGATGATCTGGCAATCTAAAAAAAATAAACTTCGAAAGATATAACCATGCAAATTCAAACATTAACCAGATATCATTATTTCAAGGACGCCAAATCATGTTAAAGATAAACATTAATCTCACATCAACTTTGTAGCCTCAGCAAAAATATAGAACATGATAAAATTTCCAGGCTAAGACATTAACTGGCAAAATATTTCCATGATGAAAATTTTTATGCTTTTCAGACAAAAATTTAACTAAAAAAATCTAAAACTAGAGCAAAATTTAAAATTTAATCTAAAACCTAAAAAGAAATTTTTATTGTCCCTTTTTTATTTTATATTTTTTATGATTTTTTTTTTATATTTTTTTTATGATTTTTTATATTTTTTTAAACAAAGCAAAAATAAAAAATCTAATTTAAATCTATTCTAAAACTAAATTAAATTTAAAAAATAAAAATAAAAAATAAAAAGAAATGAAAAACCCTAAACTAAAACCCTAACTTTAAAATCTAAAACATTTTATTTTTAAAATCAAACCTAAAGAAATAACATAACCCATTGTATATAAAACTAAAACATAAAACAATACGTAACTAAACAAAACAAGGAAATCGATTTTTATTTTTTATTTTTTTTGTGAAACCTAAGACTAAAAAAATGAAACGTAACTACTCTAAATAAAAAAAATGAAATTGAATTTACATTTGAACTATACCTAAGCTATCAAAAAAAATAACGCATGCGTAACTGTGACTAAACCCTAACACATACGTATTGAACCCAAAACGATTTGAACGTGACCCCAAAAAAAATCGATTTCCAACTAGAAATACGCCTTCGCTAACTGAAAATCGTATGGCAATGTTCGGGACTTCATGCGTTAATGACAGAAACCAAAGGCTTACCCGAAATCTTTACCTTGCTCCTCGACGATTTGCTGTTTAAGTCTAGTAACACCCACGAGATTTCCAATGCAGGTAAGCGGAATGGAGACCACAACTCACCCGTGCGTCCTTACTGTAGTTGTTAATTGTTTGGAATGGACCCTCGAGCAGCATACTGCATACGCATGAAGTCTGACGCCCACGAAAATCTTGAATCTTTACCGTGCCTCTGAGAAATCTAACAGTTTTCTTTTCCCTTGTTTTTACGCAGATGCTGGTAGCGGATTTAATTTGCAGTTTCGGACAACGGATGGGGCAGCTCGCAGACGGCAAGGAGGAATACTCACGCTGGCCCGTGCGTGATATTTTCTGGCTGGAAATGACGCCCGATTTCATAGATTTAACTCACATTCTGACTGATTTGTTCCAATGCCTGTAATGTTAGACGCATAGAGATCGAATGAAAATCGATTTTTGTGTCAAACTAAAACCCACGATATATAAAATTTTGATTTGCGTTTTGAGTGTGTTTGACAGGGTTTCATGGGTATGGAAAATCGACGACGGGCGGAAAGGTTTTATGCATGCAACTGGAGCAAATGGACGTGGAAAATGCGGCTTTGTGAGTAGTGAGGGCTGGAGATATGAAGACCACGCATGCGTGATGCTTTGGCAATAAGAAATTTGAATATGGCAATGTCAAACCACAGCTGTTGAAAAATTCGAAGCGGGTGAACGTATTTTTCGACAGCGGGCAGCCTTTGATAATGTATAAGCAGCAGTAATGAGGCTTTGAAACGCAGGCAATCCTGATCTGCAAAAAGAAAACCAAAATTTTGGACAGTATATGTGTAAAAAAAATGAAACCCTGCAAACCCCAAAAAAAATTAAAATTTATAGCTCTACGAAAGCCAGATTTGTCAGTTATCATCCAAGAATTTTCAGAAAGTTTAGATTTACTAATAAAATGCTTCAAAAATCTCTCAGGTAAATAACACAAACTAAATGATTAATCCAGGGTCAAAACTAGCTAGGCCCTGCAAAAAATGCTTGTGGGAGTTGGCTGATTCAGCCTAGAACTTCCCCTAACGCCCACTGATCTTCAAGGGTTTCCTGCACAGCTCACTTCAACCGTCAAATAAGAGAGAAAAAGCAATACTAGATCTCAAACACAATGGAGATACCTGCCATTACATCAAAAACCCTAATACTACTAAAACCCTAGCATGTGAACAAGATACGTATGCTCAACAATACTCTTCATTAAGCTGTCATTAACGGTTGAAAATTAAAATATGCAGAAATAAAATTTTCTCACAGCGCATTAAGAGAGTAACACCAGCAAGATTTTGACCCCAAAGTCTTTTTTATTAGCACCAGAAAATATTTACAAGAGAGCTTCTTCAGCTAAAACTCAGATCCGATTCTGATGATCTCAAATGACCCCTAGCACCCTATTTAAAGGAAAAAATCCCAACGGCTAGTTTGAGTGATCCATGACAAAACGATCTCAACCGTCGATGAGGATCAAGACATCTCTTAATCTCATCCGTCGAATTTAAAAAATTCAAAATATTATTATTTTTTTATTTTTTTAAAAAAATTAATATTTTTTATATTTTATTTATTTTATTTTATTATATTATTATTTACCTTATTTATCTTTTATTTTTTTTATTTTTATTATGGATCATCAAAACATAGCCTTTGGAGAAATTTCCCTAGGACCTAGGACTTAAGACGCATGAGGGGATTAACATTTTCAACCCTCAAGACTCTTTACATCATGACTTGTACAAATTTTACATCTTCAAGGGGGAAAAAGCCCTTTGACAGACCCTCATAGACCACCCAGTTCTGCGACCAAACATAATCTAGCAGATTAACACACTAGGATTCTCCTAAGACTCTAATGATAAAATTCATTCCGGCTTTGGGGTCAGGTTGAAGGAAAACTCTGCCGATCATGGATCGGTGAGACGAAAAACCTTCCGGAATGAAGATTATCACTAGAAAATTAGGTCCACCTAGGCAATTTACATACATGACTCAGCTCTGCTAAGATTATTTACATCAAAACGCAGACCGGGTTTACAACTTTAATAAGATCAGGAGAATAACGATGACTGCTAAATGGCACGAACATCTCGATCAGGCGCTGCCCCTTTTTTCGCAAAAAGGGGGTGTACTGCTATGGGTAGTTGACACGCAGCGGTCAACAGGGCCCAAACAAGGTCAAGGGTTGATCAACACACTAATGGACTTGACCAAGTTAGGGAGGACAAGAGAATCAAAGGAATTAGATTTCTCTTGAAATGTGAATGTAATGTTCCTTAATGAAGCCACTAACCAAAAGCAAACTAGGGAAATGGTTTCTGAGCTAAGGCTTGGGATATTTCGAGATTCCACCATCAGAATAGCCTCAAATTTGGAGGACCTCTAGAGGACTCACCAACGCGGCTTTAGACCAAGTTTTATCAATTTTTGATGGCTACAATGAAATTCATGTGATGCCCTAGATGGCCTTCTAGGTTAGGGTTTAGGAAAGAGGAAAAGGTGGTGTAAAAGTCATTTGGTGATCACCTCAGACTAGACCAATGCCTAGCCTATTGGGAGAATGGAGTCAATGTAATCCAATGTTTAGAGATAACTTATACCCAGTCAAGGAGTCTACTAGCAACTTCGTATGGCCTAAAAGCAGCGACTAGGTTACTAGGAAAGTTTATACTTTGTTAGTGTTGCAGTTGATGACTTATCGAAGTAATAATAACAATCATATACCTCTAGGACATTTATTCATCATACTTGAACATGAAACATATGAAATGCCCTCACAAAGACAAGTTTTGACAAATTCACATTTCTCAAAGGCAATTACACCAGCTTCTTGAGTGAAATCGTTCATACATTACACAAGTGATAATACATGTAAAGTAAAACATGAAAATGACACAAGTATAGCAAAAATCCTCCAATCATCAATGTGCAAAAATTTGAAGCTCCAAGACAAAAGATGAGCTTTTCCAAACATCAAAATGCATTATACTTCCAATTCATCCATTAAAGAGGTTGGCCGAAATTCTCAATAAGAATAGTCCAATCTAAAAATGTGATCAGAGAAATGAATGAGCCCTTTCATCTATTTATACAATCCATAAGGGGGTTTGAATAGCCTAATTACCCTAATAATGCCCCAAATAATAAAATAATGTTCAATAATGACATGGTGACAAGCCCACCAAGATAGCTCAATAATACAATAATAAAGCCTCTCAAGAGGGCAAAATAATAAACATGATGAGTCGTTGGGCCATTGAGAAGGCCTAGTGGAGTCCAAAGTGTGCCAAATTGAGAGAATAGGCTCCAAACACAGTAATCATGGGTCTCCAAGTGGATTAATAATGCTTGTAAACCATCTGTAAGGGCTAGAATGATGACATAAGCACTCCCTTTGTCTCCTATCGTGAGACACATCCTCATCTAGGTCGTGGAACGTCTACCAAGTGGAAGTCGACTAGGCGTAGTGATCCAGGTGCATCATCCTCATCCAAAAAGGTGGAACACGAGCAATCAATGAATGCGTTGGGTATCCATGAAGCGCTCTCCTCTATGGTGGGGGGCCATGGCTCTCAACACTCACCCTACAAGTGCCAATGTGACCCTTTGGAGGGCTTGGACCCCAAATGGAGACCCACCTGCGATCCTGCATAAGATCCAATGTGTTCCCTTGTCCTCCAGTACAACAAATCATTAGAGTAATAGAGTAAAAGAGCTTACAAACCATGGAAAACGAGTGGGTACTTCATAGTGGCATGCCCTTCCATAGTGGGCTTTGGCATGTATAGGTGTCTCCAATCTAAATAAAAGGATTAACCAAGCATTCTATTAGGTGGTTTCAGCCTCTAAAGGGGATGACATGTCCATGGTACATCCATCAAGTGGTAGGTGACATGTGATATGATGGTGGAATAGCGTGGGGCAAGAAGGGGAAGCTCTGGGCCAGATGCCATGTTACAAAGGTAGCTAAAATAAGGGATCCGCACTTGAATATATGAATGTAGGAGGGAGCAATCATGGTACATAAGTTATTCCTATGAAATTTTCTAAATATTTACAAATAGAAATCCTACTGCAGTCATTGGTTTAGCATCTCCTACTTGTTATTTCATTCAACAAGTTATTTAATTTATAAACAATGATGAAAAACACAACTACAGACTACACTAACATACTGATCATAAACTGAAAACAATAGATGAGACAAACACACAAGAACAACCATTATTTTTGGACAACACGTCCCCAGGAAAACCCAATGCGGGAAAACTGATGCAGCAGACAGCGGGTTTGTATTATTAAGCAAGCAGAATCTGAGTACAACAGGTTGCCTCTCACACCGGCTAACCTTTCATAGAAATCTCAGCAGCAAGAAATACATATGAGGGTTTACCTCATTCCCCAAGTCACAGTTGATCCAATGAGTAATCTGACTCTTGGCAAACACTGCAAAATCCCTGAGAAATCATGCTTGGGCCAGCGCCTTGCCTCTAGGACACAGCGTCACCCCTTCTGCTGGATTGATTCACTGGAGGAAGAGTATTGTTCAACCCTCTCGGCTCAAAACCTTGCATCTTCAGCAAAATATCGGACTTCAGATGAATACTCAGCACTACCACTGCGAGAGACCCTCTTGGCCTACATCAGCCCCTCCTGGGCTGTGTAGGCCTCTGCGCTGCCTCTCTGATGCTACTGTTGCCTCTCTGCCACATACTCTTTGGCTCGGAACTCCTTTCCGATCCAAATCTTTGCTTCTGCCCCTCACTGCAATTCAGGTCACTTGTTCGATTTTCTCAGAAAACCAAGCCCCAGAAAAATCGAACTGACTAATCACTTGGTGTGTCTCCAATTGACCCTCAAGCCTCCTCTTATACTTTTCTTGTTGATGAATCAATGGCCAAAATTAAGTCCCTAATCAACGGCTAAGATTAAAGCAAACTTGATCCTCGTCTCTTAGAAGCTTCTCACCCATAATTTTATTAATACCTATTAATATTTTTATTTTCCTAAGTTTAGACTTAGGAACCCCATTAAAAATATTAATTATTTTAATAAAACACAAACTAGGTGGAATTTCACCAGACAACTTCTAGGTTTTGGAGATCTCATATATTCTAGCCCCTCCACAAAATTTTGGAGCTAGAACACATCCGATGCTACCCAAAATCAACACTCACTCTTAGCGAGGAATGTGCTCTAGCAATACTCCCCAATAGAAGTATCACACTGATCCCCGGCATCAGTTCTCTATGTTTTGATGCTTGGCCTGCTGCCCTTCATCCACTGCATTGTTGCAATTTGTACTACTACACATGACACTACCACTGTCACTGCTACATCTGTACTGCAACTCCCTCTCAATAGGTTGCATCATGTTGCCCATAGCACTGCCACTACTAACTGCTGCACTGCAACTCAGTTGTTGAGAAGTGAGCAACTGAAAAGCCACCCAAAAGTTGACATGTTGGTCAGTCTAGATACCCTGTGATGTTGAAGCTACCTCTGTTGCTAATCTGTGCTGACCCTCTAAGGCTACTGCACTACTGTTGTATCTGCTTCGTGCCTCCTGCACTGATGCAACACTCTATTATGTTGCTTCAGACTTTGGCACTCTAGCTCTGCCACTGTCGCTCCATCATCCCTCGCACCAATTGAGTCCCGTCATTCTGCTACTATCATTAAGGGCTCCCGTAGTCGTATGTGATCCAAGAGTTTGGGCACCTCAAGGATCCTGCGCTTGTGTAGTCCTCTGGACTACAGCTCAATATCACCCCACCTCTTCTCTAGAGGTGCATGAGCAGTCATGGCGCAATCATCATCGTCCTCTCTGTCATCTTTCGTTCGAGCAGCCTTTGAATCAAACTTCTCTTCTTTGCCCTTCTTCCAAGGTCACTGCATGGTGAAATGACCCATTTCCCCACACCTGAGGCATCTGACTTTGGTTATATCCTTTTTCTTCCTCTTTTGTTGCCCTTGTTGTCCCAATGTTGCGAGAGTTGCATACTCCTCCTCCTTCTTGGCTCTGATTCCTTTGTCGCTACTTCCCGCCTTGGTTAACCGCCTAATCTCTTCCTGTCGAAGAGTTGCCCACATCTTCTCCCAACTAGGGAGAGAAGCCCTGCCCAAAATGCTTTGGACAAAGGTCTCCCAATCTTTAGTGACTGCATTCAGGGCAATCCCGACCATGAACTCAGGATCTTGTGTAGACCCCATGGAAGTCAGCTGGTCTTGAATCCCTTACAACCTAAGAAGGAAGGGATCGATTTCTTCTCCCTTCTGCATCTGATACTATCTCAACTGGTTCTCAAGCAACATCTTCTGTTGAACGGAAGTTCCCTCATACAAGGTGGTCAAGGCCTCGCACATCTCCCTTGATGTGTCCTTTTTAGCAATATGTGGGACCACATGA
>APFE031734465.1:35968-46180 GCA_000404065.3 Pinus taeda | reverse complement strand
CCTTCACGGAAATCCTTCCGCCAAACAATGTCAAATCACTCCACTCTAATCCTCCTTTGCTACTGCTCAGCAACTCAGACCTAGATTTCGTTGGCAAGAAATTTGTTAAGGCAGTGATTCCTTCTACCTTGGTTCAGTCTCCTCAGACACTGTTCTGCAACAACAACAACAGTGTCCCACTAGCACCATAGATCAAATCTGCACTGCTCCTACTGCACCAACAACTGACTGATCTGAGCCCCTCACGCTCTGCATTATCCCAAAGAGCTGATGCAGTCACTGCATGAGCTTCTCTTGGCTACTGCGTCTCCTCCTCCTGGCTCAGAAAGTTGTCGCAAGCACTGCATGAGCTTCTGCGTCACTCCTCTGGCACTATGTCACTTCTTCAGCTGCTCCTCTGGTTCTGAAACAGCGTCGTCACTCAGGACAACTGCCACTCTGCAGCAGATTTGTTGGATCTCCCAGTCGATGGCTTCAGTGTCATATGATCTGCAGCGCTCAGATACCATGTGAAAATTTTTGAATCTTTACAAACAAAAATCCTACTGAAGTCACTGGTTTAGCATCTCCTACTTGTTATTTCATTCAACAAGTTATTTAATTTATAAATAGTGATGAAAAACACAACTGCAGGCTACATTGACACAGATCATAAACTGAAAACAATAGATGAGACAAACACATAAGGGGCACCGTTATTTTTGGACGACATGTCCCCAGAAAAACCCAATGTGGGAAAACCGGTGCAGCAGATAGAGGGTTTGTATTATTAAGCAAGAAAAATCTGAGTACAACAGATTGCCTCTCAAACCGGCTAACCTTTTAGAGAAATCTCGACAGCGAGAAATACATACGAGGGTTTACCTCATTCCCCAAGTCACAGCTGATCCAATGAGTAATCTAACTCCCGGCAAACACTACAAAATCCCTGAGACTACGTCACCCCTTTTGTTGGATCGATTTGTTGTAGGAAGGCTGTTGTTCAACCCTCCCGGCTCAGAACCTTGCTTCTCCGGCAAAATCTCAGACTTCAGACAAATACTATGCATTGCCACTACAAGAGACCCTCCTGGCTTGCGTCAGCATTGCGTGAGCCCCTCCTGAGCTGCGTAAGCCTCTGAGCTGCCTCTCTAATGCCATTGTTGCCTCTCTACCATGTACTCTTTGGCTCGGAACTCCTTTCCGATCCAAATCTCTGCTTCTACCCCTCACTGCAACTCAGATCACTTGTTCGATTTTCTCAGCAAACCACGCCCCAGAAAAATCAAACTGACTGGTCACTTGGTGTGTCTCCAACTAACCCTCAAGCCTTCTCTTACACTTTTCATGTTGATGAATCAACATCCGAGATTAAGTCCCTAATCAATGGCTAAGATTAAAACAGACTTGATGTTCATCTCTTAGAAGCTTCTCGCCCATATTTTTATTAATACCCATTAATATTTTTATTTTCCTAAGTTTAGACTTAGGAACCCCATTAAAAATATTAATTATTTTAATAAAACACAAACCGGGTGGAATTTCACCAAACAATTTCTAGGTTTTCGAGATCTCATGTATTCTAGCCACTCCACAAAATTTTGGAGCTAGAGCACATCTGATGCTACCCAAAATCAACAATTCCGACCATTGTTTTTCCACCCTTCTTCATGTTAAAATTTGGAAGCCCCAAATTTGTACTGCAACAACTGATTATGTTTCTTCTATTTGTTAATTATTGAAAAACATTATTTATTGTTTCCTACAGTAAACACCAAAACTAATATACTGCAACCTTCACTCTTTAATTATTATATGCGGAAACAAGAAATTGAACAAGAAAGAAATACACAACACATCTACACAGTTATTTTTGGACAAATGTCCCCGGAAAAACCCAATGTGGGAAAACCAGTGCAGCAGGTGAGGGTTTTATTATTATGCAATAGTTCTTTCTTAATACAATCTTCTGACGCCCTGTTGGCTATCCAATATAGAGAATATCACTGACAAAGAGATAAGTGAGATTACCTCACACTATCACAGGGGACCCTGGCAAATCTAGCCACTAAATGACAATCCCCTGGTAGCCTCTGCGTAGTCACTGCGTCAGCCCCGCGTCACATTGTCTAGGGTCTGCATCACTCCTCCCGGTTGATCGATTTTCCTTTGAGATTCTAACTTCTGCTCTCCTGGTCTCACAACCCAGCTTCCAGCTACAGAAATCGATCCCTCCAGCAAATTTTAGATCTGCCCAAGGCTCTGCGCGGCCCTGTGTCAACCTCTTCTGGCTCTACATTGCCTCTCCCATATCTCTCTCTGCCTCCTCTGCTGAGTATTCCAGGATCAGGAGAAATCTCCAACCGGAACTATCCCTGCCCCTCACTGCAAAAGCTCACTTCAAATTTCTCACTGGCAGTTGCTTTGCTTCAGAAATTCGATCTTCTGAACTCTACTCCATGCGTTCTCCAATTGTCCCTCAAGCCTCTTCTTATATCTTTCTGTTGGACAACCAATGGCCCAAATTAACTTCTAATCAATGGCCTAGATCATTTTGGCTTGATCCTTGCCTTCTTCTAGAAGTTTCACCCACAGTTAGATTAATACCCTTTAATTATTTTAATTTCCTAAGTTTAGACTTAGGGACCCATTAAAATAATTAATTATTTTAATAAAACTGTCTCTAGGTGGAATTTCCCAAAACAATTTCTAGGTGTTGGAGAATGCATGTGTCTAAGACTCCCTGCAAATTTTGAGACTTAGAGCACATCCGATGCTACCAGAAATCAACACTCCCTCTTAGCGAGGAATGTGCTCTAGCAATGCACCCTGCTGAAGCATCACTCTGTTCTGTAATATCTCCTTCTACGTTGTTGATGTTTGACATCCTGTCCACAAACAACTGCGCAAATGTTGCATCTATACTGCTGCTAACCCTGCCACTACCAACACTACATCAGTACTACAACTCCCTCTCAAATTTTGCATCCGTGCAGTTGTTGGAACTACCACTACCAACACTACGTTTGCACTACAACCTTCTCCAACTGTTGTTGCTACTACATCAGCAATGGAAAAGCATCGCAAATTACTGAACAAGTGTTCAGTATGATGCATCTCATTGCTAGAGTCTGACTGTTGCTAGTCTCTATGCTGACCCTTTGAAACCTCTGCGATGCTACTGACCTTTGCTCTATGCCAACTGCACTGCTGCAAACTTTACTCTGTGTTGCTCAATCTCTGGCGCTCCTAGCCACTACAACTGTCACTCCGGCACTCCTCTGCACCAACTGACACGAGTCCATCCCGCTACTTCTAATTTGGGCTCCCGTAGCAAGGAATTGATCTGAGAGGTGGACTCCACAAGCATCCTGCCCAACTATAGTCCTTTTGAACTACAGCTCTAAATCTCCCCACCTCCCTCCTGGAGATGCCTGGGCTGTCATGGAAAACTCCTCCTCCTCAATCTTCGCGGCTGCAACCTTTGGATCATGCTTCTCATCTTTGTCCTTCCTATGAGGACACTATGTTGTGTAGTGATTGAATTCACCACACCTGAAGCATTTGATCTTTGAAACATCTTTCTTCTTCTTTCATTGCTCCTATTGCCCCTTAGATGTGAGGGCTCCATTCTCTTCCTCCACCTTGGGCTTCAAACCACTGCTACTAATTATGTCAAGTTTACACTTGACCAAGTCTCTCCTCAGTGCCTCTTGCTTAGGATCTGCCCACATTCCATCCCAATCTAGCAAAGGCACCCTGCCCAAGATGCTCTAAACAAAAACTTGTCACTCCTTAAAAACTGAATTCAGGGCAAGTCTTACCATCTCGAAACCTTGAGGTGTTGACTCCACAGCTGCCAGCTCATCTCGGGTCTCCTCAAGATTAGTAAGGAACGGTTCAATGCGTTTCTCCTTCTGCATCTACATAGATCTCATCTTCTGCTCCAAGTACATCTTCCGCTACTCAGAAGATCCCTGATATAGCATCGACAAAGCATCCCACGTTTCCTTGGCAGTGTCTCTGCCAGCGATGTGAAATGCTATATGATCATTCACTCCATCGAGGATCATTCTCTTGGTCTTCGCCATTTCTCCCTTGTACTTCTTGAGCAGATCTGGATCCGCAAGCTCAGCTACCACACTGTCAACGTAGATTTTGAGAAAATGCTCATCCAAAAGGCACGACATCCTTGCCTTCCAGATCACATGGTTGGATGCACCATCCAACCGATCCTGATCTCTCAATCCACTGGCTGCCATCTCTGCCAATCGAAAAAGTTGAATGACCTCCTCTCTCCTGTTGTTGCTCAACAAATGAGAATTCGAATTCATTGGCTGGGAATTCTCCAAGGAAAAAATTCCCTCAAGTGTCTCTTCTTTCTTCTGATGTCTTTCTGCCCAGCAACTGCCTACAGAAAATTGCATCACACCAGAAACCCTCTTCATTGAAGCTTTTACTGCACTGCTCCTTGTATCGCTGACAAATTTCGATCTAGAAATCCTACCTCTCTGTCCACTCAGAGAGAGATTTACCACGAAAATCTCGCCCTTTTGCCCTGAACGGCGTAATCCAGTTGGGGATTCAATTTGCTACCTCTATAGGAATTTCGAACTCCCTCCTTCAATGTTGGGCTCTTCTGGCACTCTTCTCTTGTTCCACCTGCACCTCTAATACCATGTGAAAATTTGGAAGCCCCAAATTTCTACTACAACAACTGATTATGTTTCTTATATTTGTTAATTACTGAACAACATTATTTATTGTTTCGTATGGTAAACACCGCAACCTTCACTCTTTAAGTATTATATGTGGAAACAAGAAATTGAACAAGAAAGAAATACACAAAACATCTACACAGTTATTTTTGGACAAATGTCCCCGGAAAAACCCTGTGTGGGAAAATTAGTGCAACAGTTGAGGGTTTTACTATTATGCAATAGTTCTTTCTTAATACAATCTCTGGATGCTCTACTGGCTATCCAATACAG
Source organism: Pinus taeda (assembly GCA_000404065.3). Classification (NCBI taxonomy): domain Eukaryota; kingdom Viridiplantae; phylum Streptophyta; class Pinopsida; order Pinales; family Pinaceae; genus Pinus; species Pinus taeda. The sequence continues at coordinate 41,210 of APFE031734465.1, read as the reverse complement.
AGAATATAACTGACAGAGAGATAAGTGAGATTACCTAACACTATCACAGGAGACCCTGGCTGATCCAGCCATTGAATGACTAGCCCCTGGTTGCCTCTACATTGTCCCTGCACATTCACTGCATTAGCCCTACGTCACATTGTCTAGGGTCTGTGTCACTCCTCCCGGTTGATCGATTTGCCTCAGAGATTCTGATTTTTGCTCTTCCGGTCTCACAACCCGGTTTCCAGCTACAAAAATCGATCCCTACAGTAAATTTTGGATCTCCTCAAGGCTCTGTGTCAGCCTACGCTGCCTCTGCATGGCCCTGCATCAGCCTCTTCTAGATCTGCGTTGCCTCTCTCAGATCTCTCTCTGCCTCCTCTACTGAATATTCCCGAATTAGGAGAAATCTCCAACTGGAACTATCCCTGCCCCTCACTGCAAAATCTCACTTTGAATTTCTCACTGGTAGCTGCTCTGCTTCAAAAATTCGATCTTTTGAACTCTACTCCATGTGTTCTCCAACTGTCCCTCAAGCCTCTTCTTATGTCTTTATATTGGACAACCAACGGCCCAGATTAACTTCTAATCAATGGCTTAGATAATTTTGGCTTGATTCTCGTCTTCTTCTAGAAGTTTCACCCACAGTTAGATTAATACCCTTTAATTACTGTAATTTCCTAAGTTTAGACTTAGGGACCCACTAAAAATGATTAATTATTTTAATAAAACTGTCTCCAGGTGGAATTTCCCAAAACGATTTCTGGGTATTGGAGAATGCATGTGTCTACGCCTCCCTGCAAATTTTGAGACTTAGAGCACATTTGATGCTACCAGAAATCAACACTCCCTCTTAGCGATGAATGTTCTCGAGCAATGCACCATTTTGAAGCATCACTCTATTTTGTAACATCTCTTTCTGCGTTGCTGATGTCTGACATCCTGTCCACCAACTACTGTGCAAATGTTGCATCTGTATTGTTGCTGACCCTGCCACTACCAACACTACATCAGTACTGCAACTCCCTCTCAAATTCTGCATTCATGTTGTTGTTGGCACTACCACTACCAACACTACATCTGCACTGCAACCTTCTCCAATTGATGTTGCTAATGCATCAGCAATGGAAAAGCATCCCAAATTACTTAACAAGTGTTCAGTATGATGCATCTCATTACTGGAGTCTGACTGCTGCTAGTCTCTACGCTGACCCTCTAAAGCCTCTGCACTGTTGTTGCCCTCTGCTCTGTGCCAGTTGCACTGCTGCCAACTCTACTCTGCGCTGCTCAGTCTCTGGTGTTCCTAGCCACTGCAACTCACTCTGACACTCCTCTACACCAACTGACACTGGTCCATCCTACTACATCTAATTTGGGCTCTCGTACCAAGAAATTGATTTGAGAGGTGGACTCCTCAAGAATCCTGCCCAACTGCAGTCCCTTCGAACTACAGCTCTAAATCTCCCCTCCCTCCTAGAGATGTCTCGGTTGGTATGGAAAACTCCTCCTCGATCTTTGTGGCTGCAACCTTCGGATCATGCTTCTCATCTTTGTCCTTCTTCCTGAGAGGACATTGTGTTGCGTAGTGATCGAATTCACCACCTAAAGTATTTGATCTTCAAAACATCTTTCTTCTTCTTTCGTTGCTCCTGTTGCCCCTTGGATGCGAGGGTTGCATTATCTTCCTCCTCCTTAGGCTTCGACCCACTGCTGCTGCTTCCGTCAAGTTTACACTTGACAAAGTCTCTCCTCAGCTCCTCTTGCTTAAAAGTTGCCCACATTCCATCCCAGTCTAGCAAAGTTGCCCTGCCCAGGATGCTGTGGACAAAAACTTGCCACTCCTCAAAAACTGAATTCAAGGCAAGTCTTACCATCTCGGAACCTTGATGTGTTGGCCCCACAACTGCTAGCTCGTCTCGAGTCTCTTGAACCTTAGTAAGGAACGGATCAATGTGTTCCCCCTTCTGCATCTGCATAGATCTCATCTTCTGCTCCAAGTACATCTTCCACTTCTTGGAATATCCCTGATATAGCGTCGACAAAGCATCCCACATCTCCTTGGCAATCTCTCTGCCAGCAATGTGACAGACTATATGATCCTTCACTCTGTCAAGGATCATTCTCTTGGTTTTCGCCATTTCTCCATTGTACTTCTTGAGCGGATCTAGATCCGCAGGCTCAGCTACCACGTTGTCAACGTAGATTTTGAAAAAATGAGCATCCAGAAGGTACGACATCCTTGCCTTCCAAATCACATAGTTGGATGCACCATCCAACCAATCCTGATCTCTCAACCCACTGGCTGCCATCTCAGCCAATCGAAAAAGTCGAATGACCTCCTCTCTCCTACTGCTACTCAGCAAATGAGAATTCAAATTCCCTAGCTAGGAATTCTCTGAGGAATAAATTTCCTGAAGTGTCGCTTCTTTCTTCTGACGACTTTCTGCCCAGCAACTGCCTGCAGAAAACTACGTCACACCAAGAACCCCTCTTCACTGAAGCTTTTGTTGCGCTGCTCCTTTTGCCACTGACAGATTTCAATCTGGAAATCATACCTCTCTGTCGACTCATTCAAAGAGATTTACCACGAAAATCTTGCCCTCCTGGCCTGAACTATGTAATCCCTCTGGGGATTCAATTTTCTACCTCTCCGGGAATTTTGAACTCCCTTTCTCCTTCAACGTTGGGCTCTTCCGGCACTGTTCTCTTGTTCCACCTGCACCTCTGATACCATGTGAAAATTTGGAAGCCCCAAATTTTTACTGCAACAACTGATTGTGTTTCTTCTATTTGTTAATTACTAAACAACATTATTTATTGTTTCCTACAGTAAGCACCGAAACTAATACACTGCAGCCTTCACTCTTTAATTATTATATGCAGAGACAATAAACTTAACAAGAAAGGAATACACAACACATCTACACAGTTATTTTTGGACAAATGTCCCAAGAAAAACCCAATGTGGCAAAACCGGTGCAACCGCTGAGGGTTTTATTATTATGCAGTAGTTCTTTCTGAATACAACCTTTGGATGCCATGTTGGCTATCCAATATAGAGAATATCACTGACAGAAAGATAAGTGAGATTACCTCACACTATCACAAGAGACCTTGGCTAATCTAGCCACTGAATGACTAGCCCCTGGCTGCCTCTGCGTAGTCACTGCGTCAGCCCTGCGTCACACTGTCTAAGGTCTACCTCACTCCTCCCGGCTGATCAATTTGACTCTGAGATTCTGATTTCTGCTCTCCTGGTCTCACACCACAGCTTCTAGCTACAGAAATTGATATCTCCAACGAATTTCGGATATCCTCAAGGCTCCGCGTTGCCTCTGCGTCGCCCTGTGTCAACCTTTTCTGGCTCTATGCTGCCTCTCCCGGATCTCTCTCTGCCTCCTCTGCTGAGTATTCCCAGATCAAAAATCTCCAACCGGAACTATCCCTGCCCCTCACTACAAAAGCTCACTTCGAATTTCTCACTGCCAGCTGCTCTGCTTTAGAAATTCGATCTTCTGAACTCTACTTTATGTGTTCTCCAAGTGTCCCTCAAGCCTCTTCCTATATCTTTCTGTTCGACAACCAACAGCCCAGATTAACTTCTAATCAATGGCTTAGATCATTTTGGCTTGATCCTCGTTTTCTAGAAGTTTCACCCACTATTAGATTAATACCCTTTAATAATTTTAATTTCCTAAGTTTAGACTTACCCCATTAAAAATAATTAATTATTTTAATAAAACTATCTCTGGGTGGAATTTCCCAAAACGATTTCTGGGTATTGAAGAATGCATGTGTCTAAGCCTCCCTGCAAATTTTCAGACTTAGAACACATTCGATGCTACCAAAAATCAACACTTCATATTCCTTTTGCCTTTGATTGGTTTTTCTTCATAACTGCTCGGGGCTCCAAGGGATGAGAGCATGATGTGTAGTATATAGCAGTGATTACCCCCTTAAGGTGGGGTAGTTCATTGCCCACCATAGGTTGGGACAATCATGAGTTCCTTAATGATGGAGGGGGCTCATCTTGGTCCCACAGGAACCAACATGATGGCCATAGGTAAGTGGTAGAGCTTATGTTTGGCTTTTGCCCACGTGCTAAATTTGTATGTCCCAGCCATCTTTTGTATTTTGTGGTAAATTTCCTGTTGAGAGTAGCAAAATCCATAACATCTTCCCAAGCCCGACCCAAGGTGTGGACAACGAGAGGGGGAGGTTAACACCTTGTGGACCATGTGCACAAATGTGGACCCAGTTGGGAAAAGTGGTAAATAGGGTTAAAATGAGTGGAGGGGAGTGATGTATATGTTGCCAAGAAGCAAGACCACGCAACCAAAATCAGGATTTCCCATGTAGTGCCAGCCCTAAAGCTAGTAGCCATCAAAGGAGATCCCACAGGACTAGGATACAAGGCTAACCATAAAATCAGTCAAAGGAGACAAAAGTACAAACCTAGTCCACTCTTTCCACCGAAACTCCCCACTAATCCATGCCCAAAAGTGTCCATGATAAGTAAACAATAATACCCAATTACAAAATGAAAGCCCATACCTTCGAGTTTGGAGGGCCCACCTTCAAACTTCGATCATAATAGATGGGCGAGGGACCACATGACTGTCTCAGGTGGCAGAGATAGTGGCACATTGAGCTATCTAGTGGCTGCATGGGGTTGTTGGCTACTGACTGAGGACCATCTAGGAGAAAAAATTTATCCTATGGTTGTCACCCACAAGTGGTGGGTAACATCTGGCTCCAATTGAAACATGAGCTCTTAGTAGAGTGCACGAACGTACTCGAACAGGGGGGTCATGAGAAGACCAACAATCTCTTGGGACCGTAAACCTGTTACCTACACATCAAAGATTAAGCACATGGGTCAGCATGTTTTTATGGTGTCTTATGATCACCCATGCTTAACATTACGCCATAAAACCAACAAGAAATAAAAATTATTCTAAATGCAATTTAATCTCAATGCAACTAATCTAGCATGATAATATCATATGATGGATTTTAGACCTTTGTGGCTTATTTCTTCTGACTTAGTTACCGGAGAATCCACAGTAAGAACCATTTTTTGCCAACGTTTCAAATCCCAACTGGGATCCATCATCAGGACCAAATGAATGCTTGATAGAAGAAGAGCTAATTTGAGAGATAAATAGTAAAGAGGAGAGAAAATTAAGATGAAGGTCGGCTATCACTTTTTCTTTGATGAGAGGTCGGCCAATTTCATTTATTTATTATTATTATTATT
>APFE031734465.1:19328-34966 GCA_000404065.3 Pinus taeda | reverse complement strand
AAAAAATAATAATAATAATAAATAAATGAAATTGGCCGACCTCTCATCAAAGAAAAAGTGATAGCCGACCTTCATCTTAATTTTCTCTCCTCTTTACTATTTATCTCTCAAATTAACTCTTCTTCTATCAAGCATTCAATTGGTCCTAACGATGGATCCCGGTTGGGATTTGAAACGTTGGCAAAAAATGGTTCTTACTGCGGATTCTCCGGTAACTAAGTCAGAAAAAATATCATATGATGTTAGTTTTAATGTGAAAAATGAACATGCAATGCATCCTATTCTAACATGATATTACATCATACAAACACTATGTGTAATGATAGAGCCAATGCAACCAAGACATCATCAAACCAATATAAAAATACTTTTCCCAATGATTACTTATGCAACAAATCCAAAAGCAAGGATAGGAACAATCACATGGAGGGTCATTGGGGCGACAAGTGGGAAAATAGAATGTCCACACGTGGAGGATAACGAGAGAAGAGGGGACAAAGGGATGTAATCTACTCCACAAGATCCTCTCTTCTAACCAAAAGATAGAGATGTCAACAATCAAGCTCATAAACTTTTGATGGATGGCAACTTCGGGCATATCACCTCCATCATGGTCCTCATTATTTATGACATGCTTCATGGCCACCATAGGGTTATGATTAGTAGGAAAGGGAGATAGATGAGATGGAGAGACACAACAAGCAAGTTACCCACGATGATCACACTTAAGAGAGATGGTGGATTCCTCGTTATTAGTGATAATGTAAGAAGGGTTGAGGAAAGGGTCCACATGGGACTCAACTACTACCTCAAAATTGTGAGGAAAGACAAGGGTCCTATTGATATCATCATCATCGGTGTCATAGATAGGGTCCTATTGATATCATCATCATCGGTGTCATATATAGGGTCCTTGTCGAAACGATTTCCACAGGCCTCCCATTTTCCTTCTTTAATATGTAAGTAATTGTTGATATCAACATTTGAAGGTGCTATGGGATCACCTTCTCCAAGGTCTTCAAAGGGTGGATCATCAGAGATATTATCGTTAGAAAAGGTAGGATTAACCTTAACTTCACTCTCTATAGACTCACCCTCCCTATCACATGTGATTTCGGAATTATTATCATGCTTGTTTTCTTCATGTGGACCTAGGGAGGACCTTCTTTCCTACCCATCATCTAGATTCCCAAGGTCATGACGATGCTCAATGAAGGCATCCTCTTGAATGTTTAAAGTGGGGCATACTTGAAAATGTCTAAGAAAGCCTTCAAAGAACTCCTCAATAAATGAGATACTCCGAGGTTCACGATTATGCAACCATGAGTTATGACCATGGAGAGAGCTCATGAACAATAGTATAAGGACATCCTAGTGAACCACTTTCTCCTTTGAAGCATGCACAATAAATCTTTCTACGTGATCAATTGTGGAGAGTGGATCACCATCAAATATGGGCACCCCACGTACCATCCTTCCTGTGACATGATTAGGGTGCCCAGGGATGCTAGCGATGTCCAAAGCAGGAAAATCATCAAAAAAGGACATCCTATAGAGATATACATGTAAATTATGTAGGAGTCGCCAGCGTGAATTTAAAAATGCCTAGAGAAATGCCTGCTTCACCCTACAAGCACTGATCTTAAAGTTCAATGAAGAACTAGGGCTTCATTCTTCCAATGGAGTCGCCAATAATAATATATCAATGATGGCATAAGGGACACAAGGCACACGTCCCATGTCCCCGTCAATGGGACCAAAAATGTTACCACTCAAACTAGCAGGTGTTGTAGGAGGAGATCCTATAGAGCAACTACTAGGTCAAGTGGAAACAATGGAGCAATAGCCCACTATCACTTCAGCTAAATCTCCCTACTCTTTATGGACTTTCACCAAAGGGAGGAGTCCCAATATGAAAGGAATCACGAGGATAGATAGATCAATGATAGCATGTGGAGTGATCCCTAAAGCCTATTCACAAGAGAGGCTCAGATAATTGGTTTACTTGCTTTGAAAGCAAGGTGATTAGTTCTCTTAGAAGGGCTAAGAGGATGCCTAGACCTAGGGTTGAGATGTTTCTTCTTGATATGAGGTACCCTAAACCCAAGAATACTAGGAAGATAAGGTTTCTAAGTGGTCCCTGTGGAATTGGAGTTGCAAGGTTGCGGGACCACAAAGAATCCCTAGTGGGCCCAAACAAGGTCAAGGGTTTGGGGTTAATCAACACACTAATGGACTTGACCAAGTTAGGGAGGACAAGAGGATCAAAGGAAATAGATTTCTCTTGAAATGTGAATACAATGATCCTTAATGAAGCCTCTAACCAAAAGCAAACTAGGGAAATGGTTTCCAAGCTAGAGCTTGGGGTATCTCGCGATTCCACCATCAGAATAGACTCAAATTTGGAGGACTCTAGAGGACTCACCAACGCAGCTCTAGACCATTTTTTATCAATTTTTGATGGCTACAATGAAATTCATGTGATGCCCTAGATTGCCTTCTAGGTTAGGGCTTAGGAAAGATGAAAAGGATGTGTAAAAGATATTCGTTTGGTGATCACCTTGGACTAGACCAGTGCCTAGCCTATTGGGAGAATGGAGTCAAGGATAATCCAATGTTTAGAGATAACTTATCCAATCAAGGAGTCCCCTAGCAGCTTCGTATGGCCTAGAAGCAGCAACTAGGTTACTAGGGAAGTTTATACTTCGTTGGTGCGACAATTGATGACTTATCAAGGTAATAATGACAATCATATACCTCTAGGACGTTTATTCATCATAACTGAATGTGAAACATAGAAAAGCCCTCACAAAGATAAGTTTTGATAAATTCGCAATTCTTAAACAAAGCTACACCAACTTCATGAGTGAAACCCTTCATACATTACACAAGTGACAATACATGTAAAGTAAAACATGAATATGACACTTACAAGTATACAGAAAATCCTCCAATCATCAATGTGCAAAAATATTGAAGCTCCATGACAAAAGATAAGCTTTTTCAAACATCAAAATGCATTATAATTCCAATTCATCCATCAAAGAGGCTAGCCGAAATTCTCAAGAAGAGATAGTCCAATCCAAAACTGTGATCAGAGAAATGAATGAGCCTCTCATCTATTTATACAAATGCATAAGGGGGTTCAAATAGTCTAATTAGCCTAATAATGCCCCAAGTAATATAATAATGTTCAATAATGACATGGCTTGGTGTCAAGCCCACCAAGATAGCTCAATAATACAACAATAAAGCCTCTCAAGAGGGAAAAATAATAAACATGATGAGTTGTTGGGCCATTGAGAAGGCTTGGTGGAGTCCAAAGGGTGCCAAGTTGAGAGAATAGGCTCCAAACAAAGTGATCAAGGGGTTGGCCCCTTGATATCCAAGCAAGTCACATGTGGTGTCTCCAAGTGGGTGTGAGGGCACAATCACATTCTCATGGGTCTCCAAGTGGATCGATAATGCATGTAAACCATATGTAAGGGCTAGAATGATAACATCAGCCCTCCTTTTGTCTCCCGTGGTGAGACACATCCTCATCTGGGCCCTGAAACATCTACCAAGTGTATTGTACAATTGTGACTATTATGGTGGGGACCCATGGCTCTCAACGCTCACCCTACAAGTGTCAATGTGACCCTTTGGAGCGCTTGGACCCTGTATAGAGAGACCAAACCCTAAATGGAGACCCACCTACAATCCTGCATAAGATCCAATGTGTCCCCTTGTCCTCCAGTACAATAAATCATAGAGTAATCGAGTAAAAGAGCTTACAAACCATGGAAAACGAGTGGTTACTTCATAGTGGCATGCCCTTTTATAGTGGGCTTTGGCATGTATAGGTGTCTCCAAGCTCAATAAAAAGGTTAACCAAGGATTCTATTAGGTGGTTTCAACCTCTAAAGGGGATGACATGTCCGTGGTACATCCATCAAGTGGTAGGTGGCATGTGATATGATGGTCAAACGGAGTGGGGCAAGAAGGGGAAGCTCTGGGCCACATGCCATGGCACAAAGGTAGCAAAATAAGGGAAGCCCATACTTGAGTCTATGAATGTAGGAGGCAGCAATCGTGGTACATAAGTTACTCTGGTCTTTGTTTTCCCACCCTTCTTCATATGCCTTTTGCCTTTGATTGATTTTTCTTCATAACTACTCAGGGCTCCAGGGGATGAGCGCATGATGTGTAGTATATAGCAATGATTACCCCCTTAAGGTGGGGCAGTTCATTGCCCACCAAGGGTTGGGAGTCGGGACAATCATGGGTTCTTTAATGATGGAGGGGGCTCATCTAGGGCCCATAGGAACCATGATGATGGCCATAAATAAGGGGTAGAGCTTATGATTGGCTTTTGCCCACGTGTTAAATTTGTATGTCCCGGCTATCTTTTGCATTTTGTGGTAAATTTCCTATTGAGAATGGCCAAATTATGTTTTTCCTTTTCTTTCTAGCTGCATTAGCCTTCGTAGCATCATCCTAGGCCTAAGCCAAGGTGTGGACAAGGGGAGGGGGAGACTAACCCTCGTGGACTCAAATGGGAAAAGTGGTAAATAGGGTTAAAATGAGTGGAGGGGGATGATGTATATGGTGCCAAGAAGCGGGACCACACAATGAAAATCGGGATTTCCCATGTAGTGCCAAACCTAAAGCTAGTAGCCAGTAAAGGAGATCCCACGGGACTAGGGTACAAGGCTAACCATCAAATCAGACAACAAAGACAAGAGTACAACCCTAGCGCACTCTTTCTATCGAATCCCACCACTAATCCATGCCCAAAAGTGTTTGTGATAAGTAAATAAAAATACCCAACTACACAATGAAAGGCCATACCTTCGGGTTTGGAGGGCCCATCTTCAAACATACAATCATAACAGATGGGCGAGGGACCACATGGTTGCCTCAAGTGGCAAAGATAGGGCACATCGAGCTATCTAGTGGCTACATAGGGTTCTTGGCTGCGGGTTGAGGCCCATTTAGGAGAAAAATTTTCTCCTATAGGTATGGGTGTCACCCACAAGTGGTGGGTAACAGTTCCCATACGACAATATAAATCCTTCTTTGGCAACTCCATTGGAAGAACAAAGCCCTAGTTCTTCATTGAATCTCAATGCTCCCATGCTTGTAGGGTGTAGCAAGCATTCTTTAAGGCACCTTAAATTCACCCTAGTGACTCTTCTCTTGATTGTTATGCAAAATTCAAACAAATGGCTCCTTGGAAGTTGTGTGAGATATTTCTTGATATCCCAAAATTCAATGGTAATTCGTTATTCATACTTGATCATATCGCTGAATTCATCTCATATGTTTCAAGAAAGGTCATCGCTCACCAAGGTACTTTGGTAAATTATTCATCGAGTCTCTTAAAACATGTCAAATCAATTATCTCTATGACCCTGCCAAAACTACTTGAAGTTTTGATTGAAAAAAAAAATCAATATTGGAGGTCATAATTCATGACTGATGAAGATGCATGCAACATCTTGGCCCTTAACCGGTTTTGTCTTCATTTTTATGAAAATGTGAAGAATCCATCAAAGGTCTTAGAGCTGGATACACCAAGGAAAGATTGGGATGACCCTAAGGAACCCAAAAAAATATAGAAGATCATCAAGTAGATGAAGGATATATGGAAGAATTTTGGACTGTATATTGTCAAACTGACTATGATAGCAAAAAAGATGAAGTCCCTGTGAAGCCCCTGATCCATGTTGAAGAACATGATAAAGGTAGTTCTTTAGCACGAGAAGAGATACGGGATGATACTTTCTGAAGATTTTGAAAGCTAAGACCCCATTGATTCCCCAAAGGTTGACATTTTTTACTTCTTGCATATAAACAAGGGGAAGTGGGACAGAAGCAACCATCATTTTGAGGATGATCCAATTTACAATATTTACAATGAAAATGGATCTGTGGGAAGTGAAGCTGAGGTTGGCCCTACCTTTATCAAGGACGTCATTGCCAACGATGTACCTATCAAAGACCTTGAAAAGGGTACTCGCATTGACCCCTTGAACATTGACATTGATGATTATTTGCAAATTTAAGAAGTAAAGTGGGAGATCAGTGGCCATCATTTTGATAAGGACCATGTCTATGATACTAATGACGATACTAATAGAGACCTCACCTTGCCTTGCCTTCCTTATGATCATGAGGGTGTATTTGAGTCATCCTTAGATCCTCCTATCATTCCCCATTGCATGAGTGTTGAGGATGATAAACCTAGTTTGTTACCTCCTTTTGAATGTGATCCTTGTAGTGAACAACCTGCTTGTTGGGATCCTCTATGTCAACCATCCCCTCATTTTCCCCCTTGTGCCCCAAAATCCGCCATGAGGAATGACACCACCAAATAGGCTCTCAAAAGGGCATTCATGAGCTTGATCGTTGGGTCCTCCATCCTCTGTTTACAACAAAGGATTTGATGGTGCAAATTGAATTCATTCCCTTCATCCACAACTCCCTTCCATGATGTATGGCTTTTTTATTTTCCCACCTCCCACCCTTATCCTGCATATGAATATTGTCATGCTTTCTTTTGGAATTATCTCATGATTGATCATAAGGATAAGAGGAATGATATTGATCTTATAATATGTTGGTTGCATTGGTTATAAGACTATATTTAGCTTATGCATAGTACGTTAGTATTGCATGGTAGTGTAGATGCATCGCATATCATGTTTGCATAGCAAACATCATCATATCATGTTCTCACGTTAGATTAGATTACATCTTAGAATAAATTTACTTTACTGCATGGGTTTATTATTTTGATGAAAAACATGGGCGATAAAGTATGCCCAGTGCACATGCTTCCTATAGTTGTTTTGTGATGTGGAGGTTAGTGGTCTACCTCTCAAGAGATTGTTGGAGTTCTCATGACCTCCTCATTCGAGTACATGGATCATGCGCTCTACGATGAGCTCATACTCTAGTTGGAGCCAAATGTTTCCAAAAAAAGTGGGTACCCCTAGAAGAGTTTTTTCTCATATTCATCTTCTTCCAACTGGCAACCAGTAGCCCTTGAGAGCCACCTTGTAGCCGATGTGATGTGCCACTTCATCTCTACTCCCTACATTAGTTGTATGTTTTCTCGCCCATCTGTCAAGAGCATATGTTAGAAGGTGGGCAATCCAACCCAAAAGGTATGTTTTTCATTGTGCAATCGGGTGCTTATGTTTGTTCTGGGCATTTTGGTCATGGATTATTGGGTGACTTGGAAGAATGAAGAACTTCGACCTTGGTTTTGTTCTCTCACCTTAAATCGGGTGTTAATCTTCAATCCCAGTCCCGTGGGATCTCCCTTATTGGCCTATGGCTTTAGGAAGGGAAATACTTCGAAAACCCTGATTTTGTAGCATGGTCATGTTTTCCTGTTCCACATTTTTCACATGGATCAAGCCAGATCTAATCTTAGCCGTTGATTAGGGACTTAATCTCGGTCGTTGAGATGTCAACAGGAAAAGTATAAGAGGATGCTTGAGGGTCACTTGGGGAACGCACCAAAGTGATCAGTGATTCTATTCTCTAGAGCGGGGTTTGCTAAGAGAGATAGAATCAGTGATCGGAGTTACATCTGAGGGGCATTGAGTACAGAGAGACAGAGAGGCAAAGATAGTGTCATGAGAGCAGCGCAAGAGCCAGAGAGAGTGACGCAGTAGCAGCCAGGGCTCACGCAGAGCCATGCAAAGGCAGCCGGGAGTTGCGCAGTGCTTCAGAGAGGCCAGCGTTGCTGATGCAGGGCCTCCTGAGGCTAACGCAAGCCCATTCAGGGTGACGCTGGGCCAGTGCTGGGCAGAGAGAGGCTGACACAATCCATAAAGGCAGACGCTGGGGTTTCTGGGGCAGATTGGAGCTAAGGAGCTACCAGAAGGTTTATTCGGGGTTTCAGCCGGGACAATTGTCTCAGACTGAGAGGAGCTACTGCCAAGGAAATTCTCTGTTGGGTAAGTCGAATTTGGCACCCAGATTGTACTCTGGAATTGTTTAATAAAGAAAACCCTCAAATAGTTGCACCGGTTTTCCCACATTGGGTTTTTCCGGGGACATTGGTCCAAAAAAAACGGTGTCATTTGGTGTGATTGTTTCTGTTTCCTTCAGTTGTTGATTTATAATATGTTGAGCAATCACTAGTGTTTATTTTCAGTATTTTCATTGTAAATAACTTGTTAAGTAACGGAACAACTAGGTAGGAATAAATCAGTAAAGTGCATGGAGGGTTTCTAACTAGTAGACTTAGAAACTTCAACATGGTATCAAAGCGTGATTGCAGATCACAGGAGGACTAAAAGACATCAGCGGAGCTGAGCAACAACAGCAGAAAACCGTTGTCCCGAGGTGACAGAAGTTGTTTCTAGCATCACAAAAGCCAAGGAGTGTGACGCAGAGCTAGCCAGGGTCATGCAGAGGAAGCCGGGAGCTGCGCAAAGCCTCAGAGAGGCCAACATTGCTGACACAGAGGGCCATACGGCTGACACAGGGCTGACGCAGACCCATCCGGGGTGACGCAGGGCCAGCATGAGGCAAAGAGGGGTTGACACAGTTCACAGAGAGGCAGTTGCTGGGGTCTAGAAGGCTACAGGAATATTGCAAAGTGGAGTTGGTGAGGTACTATAGTCAGAACAGTACCTAACAGAGTAGGGCCAAAGGAGTTTTTACCGAGGGTTTCTAGCCGAGGAACCCGGATCAGCAGTGCAGTTGCATAAGACGGTTAGAGTAGGGAGCATCTCGACAAGTAGCAGAAGGATTTCCAGGAGGGAAATCAGGACTCAGAGCGAGTCCAGAAGAGAACTTCCAAACGGGAAGTAAAGACTCAGAGGATTCGAACAGAGAACTTCAAGGAGGGAAGTAGACGAGAATCATGGCACTACACGGAGTAAGAGACCAGGATAGACTAGACGGAGCATCGAACTTCGCGGTCTAGAAGGCCAGAATCTTATTCGTGCTTGACAGGAATCGTGTCAAGAACTTCGCCCTGAAGGTAATAGCTGTCCCAATCAACCCCAGTGATAATGACAGGTACGAGGAGGCAATGGCGAGGGCCAAGTGCATTATCCTTGACAGGGTCAAGGATCATGTGGTACCACATATAGCCGAGAAGGAAACGGCATTTGAGATGTGGGAGGCTCTTAAGAAGCTGTACCAACATACTTTTGTGCAGAGAAGAATGTTGCTCGAGAATCAGATGAGGTCATATCAGATGAAGAAGGGTCAATCGATTGACACCTTCCTCGGAGGACTGAATGAGATGAGACCAATTGACTGTTATAGGAGCGACACTGGATCAGGTGCTTATGGTGAGGACAGCCCTGAATGATGTCTCAGAAGATTGGGAAGTATTTGTCCAAAGTATCCTGGGCAGAGGGACTCTCCCACCTTGGGACAAGATGTGAGCAGCTCTTCCCCAAGAAGAGATCAGACAACTGTCGAATAAAGGTAGCAATAGCAAAGGTATCAAGGTCAAGCAGGAGGAGGATGTGGCCCTATCATATGAGGGAAAGCAGGAGAAGCGGAAGAAGAAAGATCTCTCTAAGATCAAGTGCTTCCACTGTGGGGAGCTGGGTCATTATGCTACTAAGTGTCCAAGGAAGAAAAGTAAGGGAGGGTCTTCCGAGACTAAGGCAGCTCCAGCACAGGCAGAGCAGGAAGTTTTGATAAATGATGATTGTGCCATGAGTGCACACGCACCACTTGAGCGAAAGTGGGGAGACATCGAGCTGTAGTCAGGCGAACTACAGTCGATAAGGGGCAAGATTCTTGAGGTACCCAGCCTCTTGTATTAGACCTTGCTACGGGATCCCCGACGAGGAGTAGCAAGACTGGCTGAGTGGGTAGAGATGGATGTAGATGGAGAGGCAGAGAGAGCTACAGTGCAGAAGTCCCGAGACAGCGCGAGGCTAGCAGGTTGCAACAGTGCACCAGTGCAGGACGGCATAGAGAGGTGTGCAACAATGTGAGATGCAAGGAGTTGTTGCAGCAACGCAGAGATCAGAGAGGGAGCACTTGTCGCAGCAGAGGGAGCTTCAGCATCAGTGGGTGTCTCTAGCTCAACAGGGAGGTCAAATTGGGAGACCAATTACTTACTTCTTAATAATTGAGTTGCAGTGCAACAGTGGGTAGCACGATGCAACATGATGAGAGGTGTAGTGCGGATGCAGTGCTGGGAGAAAGGACCAACAGCAGCACGGATGCAGAGAGAGTTGTCATACAGATGCAGTAGTAGTAGTGGCGAAACCATGGGCAATAGTGCAGAGGATGTTAGGCAGGAAGGCCTAGCATCAGCATAGGTACTGATGCCGGATGATCAGAGTAATACTCAGTGAAGAGTATTGCTAGAGCACAGTCCTTGCTAAGAGAGAGTGTTGATTTGGGTAGCATCGGATGTGCTCTAGCCACGAAATTTGGTGGAGAGGTTGGGGCACATGAGATCTCCAATACTTAGAAAGGGTTTGGGCAGATTCTAAACAAATCATGAGATATTAAAATAATTAATATTTTTAATGGAATCCCTAAGTCTAAACTTAGGGAAAATAAAATATTAATGTGTATTAATATGAATCTGTGTTAGAATGGTCCAAAAGACATGGATCAAGCAAGATCTAATCTTAGTTGTTGATTAGGGACTTAATCTCAGCCATTGAGATGTCAACAAGAAAAGTATAAGAAGAGGCTTGAGGGTCACTTGGAGAACACACCAAAATGACCAGTTATTCTATTCTCTAGAGCGGGGTTTGTTAGGAGATAGAATCAGTGATCAGAGTTGCAGCTGAGGGAGAGGCAGAGATAGTGCGAGGAGAGCAGCACAGGAGCCAGAGAGAGTGACGGAGTAGCAGCTAGGGCTCACGCAAGGCCATGCAGAGGCAGTCGAGAGCTGCGCAGTGCTTCAGAGAGGCCAACGTTGCTGACGTAGAGGGCTAGAAGGTTGATGCAGGGCCTCCTGAGGCTGATGCAGGCCCATTCAGGGTGATGGAGGGCCAGCGCTGGGTAGAGAGAGGTTGACGCAGTCTAGAAAGGCAAACGCTAGGGTTTCTGGGGCAGATTGGAGTTGAGGAGCTGCCAGAAGGTTTATCTGGGGTTTCAGCCAGGACATTTGTCTCAGACTGAGAGGAACTACTGCCAAGGAAATTCTCTGTTGGGTAAGTCGGATTTGGCACCCAGATTGTACTCTGAAATTGCTTAATTGAGAGAGCCCTCAGATAGCTGCACCGGTTTTCCCGCAATGGATTTTTCCGGGGACATTGGTCCAAAAATAACAGTGTCATTTGGTGTGATTGTTTCTGTTTCCTTTAGTTGCTGATCTGTAATATGTTGAGCATGCACTAGTGTTTATTTTCAGTATTTACATAGTAAATAACTTGTTAAGTAACGGAACAAGTAAGTAGGAATAAATCAGTAAAGTGCATGGAGGGTAACTAGTAGACTTAGAAACTTCAACAATGATCACTAGGCCCACAAGGCACTGGCACACCCACTCCCCTTGTCCACATATCTGGGTCGGGTCTAGAAACGTTGCCCCGGAGGTTGATGCAACTAAAATAAAGTTAAAAGTGAATCATGGTCACAAGCAATATTAAAAAAAAAATCATAAAATGCAAAAGATGGTCGGGACATTTAATATAGCTCGTGAGCAAAATCCAAACATGAGCTCTATCCATTATCATGGCCATCACCCTGGTTCCTAGGTCCCATGAGTGCCCCTCACATCACAAAGGAACCCATGCATGTCCCAACCCCTAGTGGGCAAGGAACCGCCCGACCTTAAGGGGATAATAACTAATATATAGCATTCACAGCATGCTCTCATTTCCTCAATCCCTGAGCAGTAATACAAAGAAAAAGCAAGAAAAAGCAAAAGCAAAATAAGGGTGGAAAAGCAAAGGCTTGGGTAACTCATGTATCCACGATTGCTGCCTCTTTAAATCTATATACCCAATATGTGGACTTCCTCATTATTTCCATCCTTGTACCCATGGCATTTGACCTTGAGACCCCTTTGTCTCACATCCATGTCATACTTATTCACATGCCACCTATTCATTGAAGGGTGTACCAAGGACATGTCTTTCCCCTTAGGGGTTAGGGACACCTAATAGGATTGTTTATTAACCACTCCTACCTGGGGAGGTAACACTATTACATGATCAAAACCCCAAATTTGGAAGAGAAGCCCCATATAAAGTCTCAATTTTCCCTTGACTAACAAGCTTGGATTACTTAGATGCACTAACAATACATTGTACCTGATGGTGAAAATGCAGCACTGGACATTATGTGTGAGTGGCTGGTGGTTTCATCATGGGTTGGGCAACTTAATTGGGGCCTAACTCCATTAGAGGAGCATATGACACCCTACAAGTGAAGCGTTGAGAACCATGGGACTCCTATCACCTGCAGAGCATCATTCTACTCCATGGGCACCTACAGCACCCCTAGCAGTGTGCACTTTGACCCACATTATTCATGAGATGATGCACTTGGACCAATGTGCCCCAGCCAGCTTGGCAGTGATCACATGGTTTGACACATGATCTGAGGCCCGGATAAGGTTTGTTTGACCTCTTGAGACATGGGAGTGCCAGCACCATTCTCCGAGCCCTCAACGATGGAGCAAATCCAAGATATTTGATCACCAAGAGACCCATGAGGCCCATTCTATGTTGCATGAAACTTCTACCATCGTTTCGGGCTGTACCCGTACCTAAAACTCCGAAACTTGACCAAAACTTGACCATCATGTAAGCATCTTTGAAAGTTTATATAGACTTGGTTTTCCTTCTAAATTGTCATTTACGGGTCTTATTCCCTTTTTTCTTGAAAGATAATGTGTTGTTCACTTATATATATATATATATAATATATAATATATATATTATTATATTTTGACATTTCGGACGACATTTCCATTTTTGGGAGGTGTCATTTCTAAACGTACCCATTTTGGAAACTTCAAAATGTTTCGAGGTTTCGTGCAACTTAGGGGCCATTCTATGCCCCAAACACAAAAATGGGGTCCACATGATTTGCATTGATGTCTAGGGACCAACCCCTAGAGGATATTTTCGGAGCCCTTTTCCTTCAGTTTGCCACCAAGAGAGCTCAATGCATGGCTCCAAGAGGCCCACGCAATGATGATGTCAACATTTTAGCCCTCTTGTGGGTTAATCTTTATGATTTCATATTGACTATGTGATTGGCTTGTAAACACAATTAGTTAGCCTTGATTAGACACGTATAAATAAGAGAGACCTCATTTTAGTCTCTCATCATCATCACACTTGGAATTCAATCTCTTAGAGGATTTTTGCATTTGTTCCTTCTTGGTTATTAGAGATCTATTGGATGCATTTCAATAGTTGAAAGCTACTTTTGATGGTCTTTGGAGTTACTTATTTGGATAATTGATGGATATACTGCATGTTGTCTTGCAAGTGCTTATTATTGAATACTTTCTATCTTGAAATTGTCTAATGTATGGAATTGATGCTTCTAGGTTATGCAATTTTATGCCCTAATTGTTGAAAATTAATTTTGAAAGGCTATCTAGTTGAGTATTGCATATGTTATTCATTGTACAACATGTTACAAATGTTCCTAGTGGAGAAATCTCTCCATCAAACTCCATTTTCTTTTAAAGTGGGTAAACGCTAAAAGTTGATATCTAGGGCATCAAGTTTTAGCCTCCTTAGAAAGAATCTAGCTTATCTATTTCATCCTTGACTCGATATTCCTAAAGGACAATGCACTAATCCAAGTCATTAGTGATTAATCTTAATTTTCTCCATAATTTTCTCCCCTAAAATCAGTATTTTTAAGGCTATGGTGAAAATCTAGTGCTTGCACAAAATTTTAGGGAGGAGGTTTTTTGGTGATTTGAGAGCCTAAACATCAAGCTTAGGGTCTAGGCTACCTATTCTCCATGTTTGGTGGGCATTCACTCAAATTTCATCCATAAAATCTGTTGTCCAGAGTGTTGTTCCAAGAGGGAAACCCTAATTCTTTTCCCCTCAACTTGAGGACTTCTTTGAAGGTTGTATGAACTTAGTACTTGTTTAAGTAGATCATAAGAAGTCTTTTCTCCTAAGCCTTGACCTTGTGAATACCTATCATCATCGAAAAACCTCAAAACCCTAGGTCTTGTGCCTTGTTTTTAGGATTTTTCTTAGAAAATGATTTGCTTCTTTGAAGCATTGTACCTTTATTGAGTTTCTCTTTCAAAAGATCTCTAGCTTGATCATTACATGCCCTATACCTAACCTATCTATTCTAAGTGATCTCCTTCCTTCAGGGACTCCTCCCATCGGTGAAAGTCCGTAATGAGTAGGGACCTTTGGTTGAGGTGGCATTGAGCCTCTACCCCATTGTTCGCACTTCATCTAGCTTTTGTCTTGTAGGGTTCCCCTCTCCAAGGCCTGCCAGATTTTGTGGTAATAGTGTCGATACACAACAGACACCATTGTTCCCTATGATTCTCTATACAATTTCAATCAGCAACATTTTTCATCTAAATTGCTATAGTTGTACAATCTGACAGTAGTGTGCTTCGATTCATCATAAAGTGATAATTCTTTTTGTGATAAGTCGCCATACTTTCACAATTATCACATCAATATAACCCTACAAATAAATTAAAACAACCCACACAATTTCACAATCCGTGCATTTTTGTACAATTTCATACCATGGCCATCATATTCGATTGTAGAATTATGAAAAAATCAAGGAAATTCTTAATCCATATAGTAAAAAATTAATCAAAATTGAGTGTTAAATAATGAATTTATCCTAGGAAAAATCATATCTTTCAATTTTGTATGAACCACCTATAATAATATTTCATTTCTGACAATCTAATATGACTTTCCAAAAATAGCAAGTCACACCTCAATTTGAAAGTGACTTTCCAAAAATAGAAATTCATGTCTAAATGATCAAGGATGATCTCTACATATGGAATCCACTTTAAAATCAAATCAATCATGATTATACAAGTCAAGAATTAATATTTTATGCTTACTAGTATTATTACTATTATAATACTTGTTGACCACTACGTGTCAACTACCCATAGCAATACACTCCCTTTTTTCGCAAAAGGGATAGCGCTTGATCGATGTGTCCGTGCCTTTCGACTTCCATCATCAACCTGATCATGTTATGTTGTAAACCCAGTCTGCATGTGTAAATTGTAAATAATCTTAGCAGATATGAATCATGTATGTAAATTGCCTAGGTGGACCTAATTTTCTAGTGATAATCTACGTTCCAGAAGGTTTTTTGTCTCACCGATCCATGATCGGCAGAGTTTTCCTTCAACCTAACCCCAAAGCCGGAATGAATTTTGTCATTAGAATCTTAGGGGAATCCTAGTGCGCTAATCTGCTAGATTATATTTGGTCGCAGAACTGGGTGGTCTATGTGGGTCTATGTCAAATGGGTTTTCCCCCTTCGGATGTAAAATTGTAAAAGTCATGATGTAAAGTGTCTTGAGGGTTAGAAAATGTTTTAGTCCCCTCATAAGTCCTAAGTCGTAGGTCCTAGGTAATTTTTCCAAAGGCTAAGTTCGAGGATCCAAAAAATAAAATAAAATTTAAAAAATAAATAAATAATAAATAATAAAAAATAAAAATAAA
>APFE031734465.1:7484-18282 GCA_000404065.3 Pinus taeda | reverse complement strand
TTCTCTAGTTGTTTTTCCATTACAGGTTGTAGGGTTTCCTGAAGATTTCCGAGGGTTTGATTAGCTCCTTGCTTTTTCTCAGGGTTTCTTTATGTTACAGGGGCATTTTGAATTTTTTCTTTTGAGGCAAATCTGTGCAGTCACGTCTCTCAACGCAGCGCCTTCTTTGCGTGTTACCTCCAGCTGTAACTGCGTCCATTTCCTCACCTTCACGCAGCAAGCTTGTTTTCCTTTCACGCAGCTAAGTTTCAAAAAAACAAAAGAAATCCCTTACAGACCATCTGTTCCACGCATCACCTGCTCGATGTTGTCCTTGCAGCTTCACACTGCCTCAAACCTCCAAAACCTGCGTGCAAAACCCATCGGATCAGCAAACGTCCTCTACTCGCTTTCGCACCTACGCATCTCTCCAGGCACTTGCAAAACTCACGCAGCTTGCCTCATCCCTGCTCCATCGACTCCCCTACCTGCAAGCAAAATCCTCAGTTGCTCCTTTCTGCCATCAAAGTTTCATTCGACCTGCAGCAACACATTGAATCGCGACTTCATTTTTTGCATATTTGAGATAGGTTTAGCGTAGCGTTTATCTCTTCTCTTTACGTAGCAACAATCGCGCTCCTCACCCATTGCCAATCCTTCTGCGCAGCTGTAGCAACTTCTCCTTCACTGCTCTCCATCCAACGACCTCTCCGCCCACGTTCCTTGCAGCCATTAGTCCCTCACGCTGTCCAAAAATCGCACCTACAAACAAATCCGCCATCGAAACTTCAGAACCTGCGCAATCTCCTTCATTGCTTCCTGTCCCATCGCTGCTCTCTATCGCCGTCAACATATTCCTGCAAACACATAATAAAATCAAGCATTCGATATTTGTATATAGGTGCTATATGATTCTTTTTTTTTGCTTAGTGCGTTCTAGGTTTAGAAGGGTTACATAGGTTTAGTTTAGATTTTAAATTTTTATTTTTATATATGTATGATCAAGTGAGTGGTTGTTTTTTTCATTTTTTTTAGATTTAGATTAGTTTTAAGATTTATTTTTAGTTTAGTGCATAGATTAGTTTAGGGTTTGATTTTAGAATTAGATGTTAATTTAGAATCTAAATTTAGAATTTTTAAAAATAAAAAATATTTAAAATAAAAGAATTTGACTTTCATTTTCATATAGAGATTAAGTATTGTTTTCTTTTAGGCTTTTTAATTTTGTTTTGTTTTGATCTTAATTTCAAAAAAATCATAAAATATAAAAATTTCCTTTACGGTTTCAAGTTAGATTTTAATTTAGAATTTTAATTTTGTTTTATTTTGATTTTTTAGCTTAGAAACATATTAAAAAAAAAATTGAAAAAGCTTAGCTAAAAAGTGAAAAATCATTTTGGTGTCTTTTGTGGTATTTTTCTATAGCTAAATGCACTTAATGTTCATTTTGAAGTTAGCTATATGAAAGTGATAACTGGTTAGCATTTGAAATTATGTGGTTATTGCAAGCATTTAATCTTTCGAATTTTAATTGCTGGAATATCGTTATTGAGTTTTAATTGCTAGAATATTGTTAAGCCATTGAGCATTTATTGATTATCTCGCATTTGGTAAAAGTTAATCTTTGTTTGAGTTATCTGATGGTAAATGATTGTTAATGAATTCATCTTTCCGCAGCATTTGATAGATAATCATTTAGTCATTGACTCTATAAGGCACTAGTCTATTAACTTAATAAAATCAATTAAGTGCGTATTTCCCCTCGTGTCTCCCAATTCAACTGGTTCACAGTTGGTCATCCATTGTCCCATAGGGTCTACCCACCTTAGCTACAGGAGACAAACTTAAATGAAGAGATCGGGGATCAGTGTGATAGCCCTCGGTGTGAGCGTTGTCGTGATAATCTGTGCAGCAACATTTTTTGGCGCCGTTGCCAGGGATAAAGTTTTTTCTGTCCTTGGTCCTTTCATTTCGAGCTTTTCCGTGTTTCACTTCCTGTCCGAGTGGCGACTCCACTTCATATATTATCTACAATAGTGTATACTAGAAGACATCCAAGCAATCTGTGCAATCCTTCTCCCGATCCTGAAAGGGCCCTCAGGGTACAATTACACAAACTCTCTTCTCGTACACTTCTTGTTAACCTTGGACAAGAAGCCCCCTCTGATATCCATTTGCTCTTTACTAGTCCAGTTGGGCATGACATCATGGATATGTATGCCCCTTGCAATTTTTCTAACATTCCAGGGTATCCCAATGATCTTCCATCACTTGGGTTAGATAAGTTGCCTAGCTTTTAGGGAGATAATGCGATTAGTGCTAATTCGCATCTGAGAGATTTTAATATATGGATGGCTAAGTACGCAAGGTCTGCTGATTTCGATCAGGAGGATGTTAGAATGACTCTTTTTATTTTAACCTTGGGGGGCGATGCTCATGAGTGGTTTACTGAAAAGCCTCAAAATTCATTTGATTCCTTACAATCGATCATTGATGCCTTTAAGGAAAAGTATGGAGATAAGAGAGAAGAAAGACACCTCGTAAAAGCTATTAGCATAATAAAAAAGAGAGAGAATGAAACTGTTGAAGAATTTAACAAAAGGTTTAATAGTATTCTTAGAGAATTGCCTCAAGACTATAAACCTACCGACAAATCTCTTCGAGATTTTTACATTGATGCCTTTAGTCCTGAGCCATCTTATGAATTAAGGCGTGCTAGACTTAATGATTATAGGGATTGCCAGGCCTTAGCTATAGAGCTTGAAAAGGACAAGGTAGCATCTGGGAAGTTTGAAATCCCAGGTTTCGATAGGGCTGCTACGAAACTAAAAAAACCTAAAGGAAAAGCAGTTAAAGCAGTTCAAGAGCCTGAAGGCAAACTTGTTTTGAAATTGCTCCAAAAGATTGAAACCATGGAAATTAATCATAATAAGGAGATAGCTACTTTGCAGAACAGGTTGGTCTAAATGGAAAGAGCGCAAACGCAAAATTTCCAACCTCGAAATAATAATAACAGAAATAACAATTGGCAAAAGAAGGGTCAATCTAGTGAGCAGAGACCTCCTAATCCGTTTACTAATTTGGTTGATAATGCTCCTCCTTACTGTCGGGTTTGTGATGCTCTTCATGAAGAGGCCACTTGTCCCATCGTTAGAAGAATTTTAGATAATGGAATGTTTGGGGCAGGTGATCAAATAAATGTAGTAGGTAACAAGTTTCCTTTGTCTATGGATGATTGGATAGAGGTCAACGAAAATAGTCTTGACATTATGAATCCTTCATCAGCTTTTAGTATAAATAACCTTGAAAATGAAGATGACATTTTGGCTAGGTTATATGGTGAAAAACCCTCTCCCGAGCAAATCATGGAAATTGCTAGAGATAAAGGTTTGACCTATCAGAGAAGGGATAAAGATCAAAGCGAGAATCAAATTCCCCCTCGAACTTTTAACCCTGGTTTAAACTCTAGATTACATGTCGATTTGGGAAGTTGGTTCAAAAATGCGAAAATTTGGGTTCCTGTCTCAGAGATTGCTAAAATCCCTTCCCAAAGAGATAAGTTACTAAAAGCTATTCAAGGTCCTCAAGTAAATAATTCTCAACAGAAAACTCGGGAAGTTGACTATCACGATGCTCCCATATATTTGCAAAGCTTAGATGCGGATAACAAAGATCACCAGCCTTTCTTTATCACCTTGCTAGTTAATGAATATAAATTGAATAATTGCATGTTGGATTCTGGTGCATCAGCTTGTGTCATTACTAGAAGGGTCATGGAACAGCTTAACTTAAGAGTTTCTAGACCCTACTATAACATGTGCCATGGATTCTAAGAAAATTGAAGTGCATGGTTCGATCAAAGATTTACAAGTTCATCTATCAGTTTACCCAGACATCATGATTGTTATGGATATAGTTGTTGTTGATGTGCCTGATGCCTGGGGTATGCTTTTATCCAGAAAGTGGGCCTTTGATCTAGGAGGAAGTATTCAAATGAATTGGTCATATGCTATGATTCTTTTTCCTAGAGGTGATGGTTTTGTAAGACTTAATAGAGAGCCCGAAAGAAAATTCCATGTCGAAGATCCTAAGAGACCTCACAACGAGATAATCAAAGAGCAATCTGACATTGGGAATTATGCTATCATGTCTAATTTCATAATTCCTCCTGATGACAAGATTAAGGATCTCAATAATAGAGTTTGGTACATATACTTTGATGGTGCATCGTCTAGGCATGGTAGAGGTGCTGACATAGTGCTTAAATCTCCCCTTGATCACATTTTCAAGTTTGCCTATCGATTAGAATTTGAAGCAACCAACAATGTCGCTGAATATGAAGTTTTATTGTTGGGTC
The DNA here is from genome assembly GCA_000404065.3 of Pinus taeda. Classification (NCBI taxonomy): domain Eukaryota; kingdom Viridiplantae; phylum Streptophyta; class Pinopsida; order Pinales; family Pinaceae; genus Pinus; species Pinus taeda. The sequence continues at coordinate 13,946 of APFE031734465.1, read as the reverse complement.
TTGAATTGGCAGAGTCTTTGAAAATTAAGTTGCTTAGCATAAGGGGGATTCTGATTTAATTATCATGCAGCTTAAAAATAAATTCACATGTAAAAATCAAAGATTAAGAAATTATCGAAATGTTGTGTGGGATACTATGGAAAACTTTGATACCCTTGACCTCGAAGCTATCCCAAGAGAGAAAAATAGTTTGGCAGATGAGCTTGCCATAGCTACTACTACCTTCTCGTTATTTGATGAGCTAATTAAGGATAAGATCAAAATGGAAGTAATATTTAGACCATCTGTTCCAAATAACTCTGAGCATTGGCAAGTCTTTAATGATGAAAAGCAAGTCATTCGTTTTCTTAATAGTCTGGATGAGTTTGAAATTTTCCGGATAGCTTCTGAGGAGGATGGATCTTTAAATCATGAGCATATCATAAATCCTGCTCCTAGGAATGTGGTTGCCTTAGAGCAACATTTTGATTGTCATGATGCCACGAAGTTGAGAGAGGAAAATAAAATGAACCCAGGCGAATATCTCGAGATAAACATTGGTACTTTTGAGAACCCAAAGATTGTTAAAATTGGTAAAGGTACTAGTGTGGAGTAAAGAAAAAAGTTAACTAATTTACTTCGGAATATCGAGATGTTTTAGCTTTTTCTTATGATGAATTAAAGGGCTATAGGGAAGATGTCATGGAACATACTATCCCCTTAAAAGATGAAAATGCTAAACCCTTTTGTCAGAAGCTTAGGCAGATTAATCCTAAGTTAGCCCCTTTGGTTCAAAAAGAGCTTGCGAAAATGCTTGCGGCTGGAATTATCGCTCAAACAAGGCATTCGACATGGTGTTCAAATTTGGTGATTGTTAGGAAAAAGAACGGTAGGATAAGGCTTTGTGTCGATTTTCGGAATCTTAATCTAGCATGCAAGAAAGATAATTACCCTTTGCCAAATATGGAAACTTTATTGCAAAGAGTAACCGGTTCTAGAATGATGTCGTTGCTAGATGGTTTTTTTGGGTACAATCAGGTATGGGTTAAAAAGGAAGATCATCATAAAACTACATTCACCACACCATGGGGTACTTTTGAATACATTAGAATGCCATTTGGATTGACCAACACTGGGGCTACATTTCAAAGGGCTATGGATTATGCCTTCAAGGGATTAATCGGGAAATTTATTGAAATTTACCAGGATGATCTTACTGTGTTTTCTAAAGATGGTATCAGTCATATAAATCATCTTAGGCAGGTTTTCGATAGATGTAGACAATACGGGATTTCTTTGAATCCAGCTAAGTCTGTTTTTGGAGTAACCGAAGGGAAATTACCAATGTTCCACCAAGGTTCCGGGACAAGGGGGCGAGGGAGCGAGGGGGCGCGGGAGCGGCCTATGCAAAAGCTCTCTACCATTTTTTAGGAAACGTGGGGGAGCGTCAGGGTCTTAAAAATTTATGAGCGTCAAGGTCTTAAAAATTTATAAATATAAAATATAATTTATTAATTGAGTCCACTATGACAATTTGGTTTGAATTGAAAAGCTGCAAAGCCATGATCATTGATATGAATAATCATTTGACATTATCCAATTTATAATATCATATAAAAGAATAATTTAAAAATTCTAATTCAGCTTGGTCAAACTTCTAATTAGATTTTGTCAGACAGAAAGGAGAGTTCAGCTTGATAAGGTAGCACTGAATCCGTGAAAAGGTATATGAACAGATCCAGGAACCACTGCATTGGCAGTAGAAGGGGCAACTACAATGGGTTGTCCAGCTGTATTGGATCCAACAGCTAGAAAGTTTGTTATATTATATATAGTATAGATAGTACACCATATGCTGAAAGAATAGTTTTAGTTCCAGGAGAGATGAGAAGATCACATGAAAGAGTTTCTGACAGTTTACTATCAAATGACATTGACTGCAGGATGACCATCTGCGAACCAACTTGGGTGACCAATGATGGCATGGATAATTTTTCTACCTTATTAGAGCAATGCCATGCAGTTCAAACTTCAAACTAGCGGTGTATTTCAGGGGTGAAAATAATTTTCAGACTTGAGAATTCACGCTGAGCAACTGTGCTCTGTGTAAATTTTGTAACTGTATAAATTCATATATAACGACAGTTCCTGAGATTTCTTGCTGCCCATAGTATTTTGTCATGCTTGCAGTAAACGCATGTTATTCTATAGTCCACCCAATTATTTCCCACATGACATAGGTGCTGCTTCCATAGTTTGTATGTCAAATGTCATGCAAATTAAAAACACAAACTGAATGTCTCATATTCTTTGCCTGTCACTCCAATTATCTCCCCACTGTAATCTAGCCATCACTTGAGAAAAAAAGGAGAAGTTTTAAAAGGGAAAATTCATGTACGTGTTATATGGTCCAGCAAATTTCCATGATACTGACCCTCTAAAATAACGCTTGTTGAAACCAAAAGACAACACAAGACGTTATCCCCATACACAACATGAGTAGCTTTGTACCACTTTAGGTCTATTAAATCATAAACTATAAGCAAGGCCATTTTTTTGGGAGCGTGGGGAAACGTCCCCTCAGGGAAGGGAAATGTTTCCCTGGCACGTCCCCCTGAGTTTCCTCCATTTTGGGAGCGTGGGGAAATGTCCCCTACTCGTCCCCAAGTCCCCGGAGCGTGGGGGAGCGAGGAAACTAGACCCCTGGGGGGGGGGCGAGTCCCCGTGGAACACTGGAAATTACTTGGCCATATCATTTCTAAGGATGGTCAAGATTGATCCTGAAAGAATTGAAGCAATCCAAAAGATTCCTCTTCCTCATAAACTTAAATCCCTTCAGTCTTTCCTTGGAAAGACAAATTTTCTTAGAAGGTTTATTCCAAATTACGTAGAAATAGCTAAGCCTATTCAAAATCTTCTGAAGAAAGATGTAAAATTTGTTTGGCAAGAAGACGGCAAAAGGCTTTTCAAGAAATCAAATGCGCTATTGCAAGAGCTCCTGTCTTAGTTAGTCCCGATTATTCCAAGGATTTCATGATTTTTTCTTTTGCTTCCGAAGATACCATTGCTGGTGTCTTGTTACAAAAAAATAAAGATGGTCATGAGCAGCCTATTACTTTCATGAGTAGAGCGCTTCAAAATTCCGAATTAAAATACAATACCATGGAAAAGCAAGCTTATGCCCTGGTCAAGTCTCTTAAGCACTTCAAAACTTATGTGGGTTATTCTAAAATCATTGCTTTTGTCCCACATTCTGTTGTTAAAGATATATTAACTCAAACCGATTGCTTAGGGACTCACGCTAGGTGGGTTACTAAAATACAAGAATATGATTTAGAGATCAGACCCACCAAGCTAGTCAAAGGCCAAGGTTTGGCTCAAATGTTGACTGAAAGTAACGAAAAGACTCTTGATTTGTTTTGTCTTAGCGATCTATCTTCGCCGAAATTGCAAAGATTAGGAGAGCATGAGTGGTACAAGAACATCATTTATTACTTGATGAATCTTACATGTCCTAACCATTTAGCTGCTCATAAGAGAAGGGCTCTTAGACTAAAAGCCACTAAGTATTGCCTTATGAAGGATGGCCTTAGATGGAGAAATCCTGAGGGCATAGTGCTTAGGTGTGTTGATGAAATTGAGTCCAAGAAATTAATCTATGAGTTTCATTCAGGATTTTGTGGTGGTCATTATGCTGCTAGAACTACCACCCACAAAATCCTAAGCATTGGTTATTATTGGCCTTCAATTTTTTCTGATTTGCATATGTTTGTTAGAACTTGTCAAGCCTATCAGTTGTTCACTAGGAAACAGAAGCTTGCTGCCCTGCCCCTGCAACCTATCATTGTAGAGGCACCTTTTCAGCATTGGGGTCTGGACTTCATCGGTAAGTTCCATGAAAATTCTAGCAATGGCTACTCGTGGATTTTGACTGCTACTGATTATTTCACTAAATGAGTTGAAGCCATTCCTGCTAAGAATGCCATTGAAAAGGTTATTATGGAATTCATTGAAAATAATATCATTACTAGATTTGGTGTCCCTGCTAAGAACGCTACTGATAATGCCAAGGCTTTTAGTTCTTCAGAGTTTTCATCTTTCTATTTCAAATAAGGCATTATCTTATCTCATTCATCAAATTACTATCCCAAGGGTAATGGTCTGGTTGAATCAAGTAACAAGAATCTCATAACCATTATCAAGAAGATAGTAGGAGTTAATAAGAGATCATGGGATAGCAAAATCAAGTATGCTTTATGGGCATATAGGATCACTAAGAAGAAAGCTACTGGTAAATCTCCCTTTGAATTACTTTATGGCTTGGATGTAACCTTACCTGTGCACCTGAAATTGCCAGCTTATCAGCTCCTTCAACATTTTTCTACTAATAAAGATGTTGTTCAAAATAGAATAGACCAGATTGTGGAGTTAGATGAAGCTCGTAGGATAGCTTTTGATGCTATATGTAAAAATCAATCTAACATTAAGAAAAGCTTTGATAAATTCTCTCGATCTAGATCTTTGCATGTGGGAGATATGGTACTTCTTTGGGATCGCAAGAATGAAAAACCAGGAAAACATAAGAAGTTCGACAGCTGTGGCTGGGACCGTACATCATTCGAGATATAGCTGGACCAAACTCATTCCACTTGAGCAGATTGGATGGCGAACCACTTGATCTACTTGCGAATGGCCAAATGCTCAAGTTGTTCTTCAAAGATGATATCTAATGCCATGGGGCATCCTTCGTATTGTATTTCTACCCAATAGCATTTTGAATTGGGACAATTTTTTCTTTTGAGGCAAATCTACACAGTCACGTCTCTCAATGCAGCTCCTTCTCTATGTTACCTCCAGCTGCAACTGCATCCATTTCCTCACCTTCACGCAGCAAGCTTGTTTTCCTTTCACGCAGCTAAGTTTCAAAAAAAAAAATCCCTTACGGTCCATCTGTTCCACGCATCACCTGCTTCTTGTTGTCCTTGCAGCTTCACGTTGCCTCAAACCTCCAAAACCTGTGTGCAAAACCCATCGGATCAGCAAACGTCCTCTGCTCCCTTTCGCACCTACGCATCTCTCCAAGCACCTGCAAAACTCAAGCAGCTTGCCTCGTCCCTGCTCCATCGACTCCCCTACTTGCAAGCAAAATCCTCAACTACACCTTTCCGCCGTCAAAGTTTCATTCGACCTCTTCTCCTCTTTACGCAACAACAATCGCACTCCTCACCCACTGCCAATCCTTTTGCGCAGCTTCTCCTTCACTACTCTCCATCCGACGACCACTTCGCCCGCATTCCTTGCAGCCATTAGTCCTTCATGTTGCCCAAAAATCGCACCTGCAAAAAAAATCTGCCATTGAAACTCCAGAACCTGCGCAATCTCCTTCATCGCTTCCTGTCCCATCGCTACTCTCTATCGTCGTCAACATATTCCTGCAAACACATAATAAAATCAAGCATTCGATATTTGTATATAGGTGCTATACCAATCTTTTTTTTTTGGTTAGTGCGTTCTAGGTTTAGAAGGGTTACATAGTTTTAGTTTAGATTTTAAATTTTTATTTTTATATATGTATGATCAAGTGAGTGGTTGCTTTTTTTCATTTTTTTAGATAGATTAGTTTTAAGATTTATTTTTAGTTTAGTGCATAGTTTAGTTTAGGGTATGATTTTAGAATTAGATGTTAATTTAGAATCTAAATTTAGAATTTTTAAAAATAAAAAATTGTCGGGTCCCTATAATATTAGTGATTACCCCATTACTATTGTAGTTATACCCCTTATTTATATTGTTGTGCCCCTATTACCCCCATATTGTTATTTTGTGCCCCATAGAATCCCTCTATTGTTATTTTTGTGGCTTTATATTATTATTGTTAGGTCGGCTGGATTATATTGTGACTCCTTAGACTCCTATATATAGAAAGGAGGTTTTGTCATTTGTATCATCAAAAATGTTCATTTATGTAAATGTAAAGGAGGTTGCCCCCTCGAAGAGGCTGAATTCTAAGGCGTTGATCTATCTTTTCTATCTTTTCTTGCGCTGGTTTCATAACATTTGGTATCAGAGCTTTGGATTCTAGGGTTTCACTGCTCCAAACAGGTCATCGTGGCATTTTCGCTATGACTTTTTTCTGTGACGTTTCAGAAGTCGCAAAAAAAAACCATTTCAGAAAAAATCGTGATGAACCTTGGGTCTGAATTTCAGAGCTTTTTGCGCAATATGTGCAGAGATATGATCTGAGGAAGTTGGTCTTTTTGCAGACTCCTGAATTACATTCAAAACAGGTGACCTGGGGAAAATCGTCATAACTCTCTCTCTGAGCATTGGATTGAAATTTCGTAAGAAGGCAGAGAAATAGGACGGACTGTAGTTTCTTGTGTGCATTTTGCAGATCCAAAGGTTAAAACAGTGACTCGTGGCATGTCGTACAAGTTCGCTCTACTGAACTAGTCTATAATCAAGTCATTGTGGGAGATTTCG
>APFE031734462.1:0-16646 GCA_000404065.3 Pinus taeda | reverse complement strand
AGGAGTGTTATCACTGTCACCTCAGCAACAACTCCCCTCATTTTAGTGATGGATACAATCCAACACAAGAAAGGTTTCCCTAATAGTTCTTACAGATCAAGTAAACCAATTACCTTAAGCTAAATGCCCCTAAGGGTTCTACAGTAAATTTCATCCAAGGCCAAGAATACAAATTAGAGTTTAGGGTGAATAGAAGAGAAACTTCAAGATTTGTTTTCAAAGGTTCCTGTGGCTTAATATAAAAGCTTAGGTCAACCAATAGAGGTTCGAATAGGTTCCCAGAACACATACAATCTAGAAATTACACTTGGCTGTCATAAACTAGCTCTTTAAACCAAAATTTGCAGCAATACAATAGTTTATAACAGCAATAAACCTAGCCCCTAAATCTATGATAAAGAGAATGTAAAATGAGGCTACAATAATGAGTAAATAAGAGAATATACTATAGCAAATTTTCTGTGGTTAAAAGACATATAACAGCACCATAAACCCTAGACGTCAGCTTTAAATTAGATCTGGAAAATGCATGTAAAATTACACTTTTGTTTTTCCAATTGATTGAAACAAAACCCTAGCCCTATGGCAATAATATCCAAGACAATTAATGTTCAAAATGTATGATTTTGCTGTAAATCAACCCTAATTTACCCTAGAACAAGTAAATAAAATATTTTTTAGGCTTTTAAAGGTAGGCACAAGAGGAATAATCTAAATTTTAAAAAACTGCTGCTGCTGTGTGCGCGCGCGCGCCTGAGCTTGCCTCCGCCCCCGATCCTGCCTGCTTCAGCTTCGAACGTTCGGCACCATGGACCCTCCGGATCCGCCTGGCGGGGATCCGGAGCTACAGCTTCAGCATGCCTTCTCTAAACTGGTCAAATCGCTCCCTCAACAAAGACCCAGACCTACTGCAACTAAGTTTGTGAAGAAGCTAGACATTTTACAAAAAGTCCATTTGCCTCCGACCATTCCTCGCAAGGCAGCCATTTCATTAGCAGAGAAAGGATTAATCGGGCAATTTACAGGACTATGGCCCTCGCCCCAAACAGTGCAAAGGTGGGTTGAACGAAACTGGGCTGACAAGATCCAAGGCAAAATATCCATCCGATTCTGTGGCAGAGGATATTTTACCTTTCACTTCGAGACAAAGGAGGACAAGAACCTAATCTTCAAAAACGGGCCTTACTTCATGGATTCCAGGGGTCTCTACCTCAACAAATGGACCCCAGATTTCGATCCAGAGCTTGATATACCAAGTGCAGTTCCAGTCTGGGTCAGGTTGCCCCATCTCCCTCTTCACTGCTGGGGCGATGATTCGGTCAAAGCAATAGGAAACGCGGTCGGAAAATATATAGATCGCAGCGAACCTAAAGACAACATGCAGGCCTGTGCGCGGATCTGTGTAGAAGTTGACCTGGGGCGTGGACTGCCGAAAGCAATCAAACTGAAAGTCGACGATTAGAGCCACATACAGCAGCTGGACTACGAACAGATACCCTTCAAATGCAAGGTATGTCACGAATACGGACACTTTGCAAATAGATGCACTAAAATCATAAATGTAGAATCAGAAGAGCAAGAAGGGCAATGGGAAACCGTTAAAAAAAATCATCTCCGCCTCTGAAACCGTCAGATTCTGAAGCCCCAGAGCCTCCCCATCAGCACCCCATCCATCTCCATTTATCCCATCAGCACCCTTCTTCTTCCTCCCATCAGTCTCCTCCTCATCCCCCCGACCTTCGGATCCACCCATTCCTCCATCTTCTAATCCATTCGCAGCCCTCTCTGCGGAAGAATCTGAGCCGAATCCTCCCCCCTCTGACTTTCCTCTCCACCCTTCTTCCCCTCACATCTCCCAGCCCTCCCCTGACACCCTCTCGGCCAGAGTCACCAGAAGTTCTTCAAAGGAACATGGAGCGCCCAGTGATATACCCAAAAAACAAGGGCCTGGCAAAAAATCTGCTAAACAACATAGGGAAGAAAGCGCACAGAAAGACATTGCCATGGGATCTCAGACCCCTATAGAATCCTTCATTCTTGGACACTCAGATAAAGAAAATAATAACAAAGGAAAAGAGAGGCGAGCACCTCTCCATGCAACCAGTAAATCATGATGAAAATGTTATCATGGAACAGTAGGGGACTAGGGCACCCCTCCAAGATAGCAGCCCTCAAGGATCTAATCCAAAGTGAAAAGCCTGAAATCGTCCTTATTCAAGAGACAAAGCAAGATCAGTCTGAAGTCAACAGGGTCATCAGCCAGCAAAAGCGTTACAGTGGCTGCACCAGTGAAGCAAGAGGAGCCTCGGGTGGCATCCTAACAATGTGGGACAATAGCAAATGGAGCTGCAACTCCACCAAAGTAAACCAGAACTAGATCAGTGCTAATCTAGAAAGCAAGGAGGATGGAGCAATGGTTAGAATATACAACATTTACTCTCCGAACCATTACAAAGAGAAAGAAGCATGCTGGAACACCCTGGAGACAAATATAGAAGAAGACCAAGACAACAACCTCATTCTTGCAGGGGATTTAAATCTGGTTCTTCACGCCAATGAGAAAAGAGGGGGAACCTTCAGTGCAGACCCCTTCAGAAATCGACTCGAGCACATTATACAGGAGCAAGAATTGGTTGATATAAAGCCTAAGAACCGCATGTACACCTGGAGTAACAGGCGTCTAGGAGCTGGAAATATTATGGAGAGACTTGACCGTTTCCTCATAAATATCACTTTTCTATCCTCTTTCGCTACTGGCCAGTCAAATATCCTCAACAACTCCGCCTCTGACCATTATCCAATAACGCTCACTCTCCTCAGACACTGCCAGCTCGGTCCTCTCCCCTTTAAATATTGTTCTCTATGGAACCGAATCCCTGAAGCAAGAAATGAGGTGTGGCAGGCCTGGACCCAACACGTGGAAGGCTCCCCGACTTTTATTTGGGACACTAAGATGAAGCGAACCAGACAAGCTCTAAAAAACTGGGCAAAGACCAAATTCCAGGAGCCCGAGTTGAGCAAAAAGCACATCAAGAAAGACCTCGAAGAATTGCAGCAAAAAATTGAAGCCTTCGGGCTCACGCAGCAAGACAAAGAGAATGAAAAAAGATTCTACTCCCAACTGAGTCAAACACTAAGGGACAAAGAGACTAAATGGAGGCTAAAGTCAAGGCAGTTATGGCTACGTGAGGGAGATAAAAATACATCTTATTTCCATAAGCAGGCTACCGTTAGAAAGGCCAGAAACACAGTGAGTACAATTAAAGACAGTGAGGGGAACAACTACACCACCCAGGATACCATAAAGGAAGCACCCACCAACCACTTCAAAAATCTCCTGACTGAGGATAAAAGTGAAGAGGATTACTCAACTTTACTCTAGTACATGCCCAAAGAAGTCACCCAAGAAACAAACAGCAGGCTCACGCACGAAGTAGAAGAAGAAGAAGTCCAAAAAGCAATCTGGAGTCTTCACCCAGATAAAGCCCCTGGGCCCGATGGGTTTCCAATTAGTTTCTACAGAGAATACTGTCAGATGATTAAAAAAGATCTTCTAAAGATGATACATTGGGTTCTAAGGAAAGGCAAATTGGGGGGATACACCAACTCAACCTATCTAGCCTTAATCCTAAAAGAGAACAGGCCTTCCACCTTCTCTAGATTCCGACCCATATCCTTATGCAATTCAGCATACAAAATAATTACAAAAATCCTGTCAACAAGGCTCAAGCCTCACCTATCCTCTTTGATCTCTGAAAACCAAGGGGGCTTTCTTCCTAATAGGCACATAACTGACTCCATTCTTCTCGTGCAAGAGGCCATACACTCAAGCATAAGCCGAAAGGAGAAAGGTTTTGTCCTAAAGCTAGATCTTGCCAACACCTTCGATAGGGTTAGACACACCTTTCTGTTTGCAGTGCTCCACAAAATGGGATTTGACCCCTCCTTTACTAATATGGTCAAAGCCTGCATATCGAACCCTTGGATATCCCCTCTGATCAACGATAGACCCTGCGCTGCCTTCCAATCATCTAGAGGCCTTAGGCAAGGCCGCCCCTTGTCCCCCTACTTATTTATCCTCATGGCTGAGTCTGTAAGCAAAGCCTTGGATTTCAATCGAAGAACTGGTCTTATTACTGGCATCAAAATTGAGCAAGGTAAAAAGAACATTAATCACTCACAATTTGCAGATGACACCCTCTTGATGGGAGGAGCGTCCATCACTATTGCAAGGCGCTTCAAGAAGATTTTAGATCAATTCATGGAATATTCTGGAGGGAAAATCAATCAGGTAAAAAGTTGCATATACGGATGGAATGTATCAAATCTCACCATTCACAGCATTGCCAGCACTCTAGGAGTCTCATACAAGTTAAACTGGAGCCACTTTACATACCTAGGGATGCCGGTGAGTATGGGTCCTCTGAAGGCCGACACATGGAATGAAATCCTTGACAAAATCCAGAGGAAAATTCAGCAATGGGGATCTATGTGGTTGAATCCAGCTGGGCGCCTTGTCCTTCTAAAATCTGGTCTGGCCTCTCTGCCCATCTATCACTTCTCTTTGCATCAAGCCCCAATGACTTTTCATCAAAAAATGGAAAGAGCGCTTAGGCACTTTCTTTGGCAAGGAGGAAAAACAGAGAAAAAAAAATTCAATCTGGTCAGCTGGAAGAGCGTCATTCAACCTAATAAAAAAGGAGGGCTTGGAATAAGATCTCCAAAAATGCTGAACTTAGCCCTTGGAGCTAAAATAATTTGGAGACTGATTTCAGGGGCCACAGCTTGGCGGAAGACGGTTCTAGAGGCTAAATACCTGAACAGCTCAAGGCATCAACTATTGGACACCAATATCCCCAATAGAGACAGCACAAAAATCTGGAAGCTTTGCAAGAAAGCCATTCCCTTTATGAGTCAAAATATATCAAAGGTCCCAGGAGAGGGGAGCAGCATCAATTTTTCCACTGACAGAATCTTAGGACAGCCCCCTATTGGATCAAACACGGAGGTAATCCCTGCCATAAGTTGGCTTACTGACAATGGCATATGGAGCTTAGCTCAAATATCGCAATGGGAAAGCCATTCCCAAGCATGGGCTGATTGGAAATTTCCGAGATACCCCAGAGAACTAGAGCCAAGCATTACGGCCTTAAAAAATCATCTGCACAGTAAAGCACCAACTCAAAGAGGCAAGCAAGATGGCTACAGATGGGATCCCACGGGAACTCAATACACGGTCAAAGCAGGGTATCAGTATCTATGCGACAGCACTTTTCCACAGGCCATATGGAGTCAATGGAAGCTGGTCTGGAGAGCTGAAGCTCCTCCTAAAGTCAAATTCTTCTTCTGGCTTCTCCTGAAAGGGAAGATTCTAACAGTAGAAAACTTGAAGAAACAGGGTATTATGGGACCGTCCAGGTGCCCAAACTGCTGTCAAGCAGAAGAAACAATACAACATCTGTTTATAGACTGCCGGATAGCTGATGATTGTTGGAAACAAATGACCTCAATCGGGGGAGTCACATGGGCACCAAAGGCAACCACTGCAGAACTGTCCACAATTGGAGGAAACATTGCCCATGGAAAGAAAAGAAGAGCAAATTAACGCAAAGGATATGGAATGCTATACCTCTAACCCTTGTCTGGCGCATCTGGCTGGCTAGAAACAAAAAAGTTTTTCAAGATAAAGGATATAATACAAGAATCATGTGTCACAAGGCAAAAAATTTAGCGGTGGAGGCAATCATAGCTCACACTCAAGGCAAGATCGAGGCCACCAATTACAGCATTGAAGAAAGAAATTTGATCAGCGATGCCCAAGGAAACATAATCAGCACCCAGGCAACAAAACAAGGAAATCCACAGCTGAAAGAGACAAGCAGCGTTTGGAAGCTGAGGTTCAAGGAAGAGGAATTTGCTCTCTGGTTGAGCAACTGCAATAAATTTTACATGTTCTTTGGCGGCGCCTCAAAATCAAATCCAGGCCTAGCAGGCGTTGGGGGTCTTATCTGCAACGCCAATGGTGAGACAATTCTCCAATTCGAGTGGGGGCTGGGAGAACTATCCAACAACAGGGCAGAGGGACTGGCTCTGTATCAAGGACTTTCCCAGCTGATCAAGATAGGAATTAAGAAAGCAATGGTTTTTGGCGACTCAGCAATCATCATCAGGCTCATGGCGCAAAGGCAGAGCACGCCAAACATCCTTCTGCAGCAAATCAACAGTAGAAACCAAATCCTCCACGAATTGTTGGAGGAAGTCCACTATTACCATATTCTTCGTGGGCTAAATAAAAAAGCTGAAAAATACGCCAGCAAGGCCTGTTATCGTCCCAAGGGCAATCTTAGCTGTAATAACAGCTCATCCTTCCAACCGCTACCATGAGAGCCACGCAGCTAGTCAACGCTCGGGGAATTGCAGCTAATAAAATCTACGAATGCAGGCAAATCAGCAGAGCAGGGGACAGCACAAGTAAGGCGGATTGGACTTGTATCAGAATACAGATCAGGAGATCCATACAGATCACGGGAATCAGGCAGCAAGCAACAGGAAATCGTCCCGCCAATCAGAACACTATCCGAGGCCTAGATACGCATTGGACGAAGTAGAGGAGCTTCGGGAAGAGCAGACCTCTCTCCCGCCTTCATAGACCGCAATTGCCTATTTATGACTTGGGGATCAAGTCTCAACTCCTCACAGAAAAAATCAAAGCTCACAGTCTTGAGAGCGGAACAGTAGTCGCCTCCATCCAAGCCTTTCGAGGCAGCTCAAACAGTTTCATTAGAGAAGCAGTCTTAGCGCGACCGGTGGCTCTCAGCAGCAGCAAGAAAAGAATCCAGAGACTGCGAGATAAGAAAGCGATCAATGCATACAGGCACCACCCAACCCCACTGGCGCGTCAAGAACAGTGTTTCCACTGCAGGTATTTACAAGCAGAGTTTGATGAGGTGCGAGCACAGCAGAAAGCTCTGGATGAACAAGTCCGCAGTCTGGAAGCAAGGCTTGAAGAACAGTGTAAAATAATCCACGAGAAATACAGCGCTGAGATGAACCTCTTCTTACACATAGTCCACTCCCTGCATGAACAGTTTAGCAACTTAAGCAACAGATGCAGCCATGCTGAAGAAAAGATATCCATCCTCAAGTTTATGATGGAAAAGAAGTTCAAAGATGCAACATCCTCTTCCAGTGCAAAGCAAATCAAACCAGATCTTGATCCAGAAGGATCTACAGCAAGAAAGATAAGCCATATAGACATAGATTAGCTATGGTGTGCAAATGCAAATTTTGGGGCCTGCAGTATGTTCGAATCTACAGTAGTATAAGTAGTCTTAGAGGCAAGAAAACAAAAGTAAGAACCAAGGAAAGGAACTTTTTTGTAATTCCTTGGATTCAGAATGCTCAGGAAGCATCATATGTATGGCAAACTGCCTCTTTTTCTTTTCAGATTAATACATAGCAACCGAACTTTGTCTCAAATAAAAAGGTAGGCACAAGAGATAAGACTAGTGTCTTTCTCAATCTAGGGCGAATGGGTTCTAGGAGAATAATCTTTGGAAGAAAAAGATGGATGTGGATTAAAAGAAGTTAAGGGAGACAAGCTAGTGTCCCTTAATCCTCTAACCATAGCATCCTTCTATCTTATTGGGCAAATAGAGGGAGGGAGCTAAACCTAGATCACTTCAAGAGAGCTTGGTGAAAACCTTGTGCAAGGAGAATTTACAGATATGAAAAATCATCAGAACCTTGGTGAATATCAAATAAGCCTAATTCATCAACAAGAAACAAGATTGGAAGAAGATAAACTTACATAGCATAGCATATATCATCAAGATCACCAATATTCATCCATGAAAAGATCGCCATCCACAAAGAATCTCCCAAGAGAAAATCATTCAATTGGTGCTCTATAACGCACAAGAGAGAAAAGACAAGTAGCAAGTACAAACGATCTCAAAGTGTGATAATGATCCAAGAGGTGAATTGCTCCCCTATATATATGGGCCAACCAAGCCATTTAACCTCTAATTAGGCCTAAAGCCCCTAAAAGCACAAAATCCATGATACAAGGTGGATAGGTCATAAAGTCCACCCCCAAAAATAGCCTCTATAATGAATAAGCATGGAAAGTAGCCTCAAAAAATCCACAAAAGTGAGTTAAAATGCCTCCAAGGGTGGCGTTCCCATGCTAGGGCATGACGTCATCAAGGTATAAGGTGCCAAAGCCCATCCAAAGGGGTCTCACATCATCACCATCCATCATCCTCGAGAGAAGTTAAACGTCCATCAAAGTAAGTGTAAGACCAATATGGGGATGTCACATTATCTCAGTGGCACATAATACTTAAGGGCGTAACATTCTGTTCTGAAAAGCATAGATGGAGCTCAAACTGCATTTGCAAGCTTAAAGAAGCTAGAAGGAACAATTATGACCTGGAAGTTTGACTGAGAAACAAATTTCCCCCAATTATTGTCCCTATCAGCTGCTGGCTTGAAATGGGTCATAATGAGGCAGCTGGTTGGGATATCTCCTAGGATTACCCATGTATATGGATGGGTAACAAGACTCAAATTTTGTATCTCTGTAACTGAAATAAAAATTGAGTGATTTATAGGTTAACTTATCGTCAAATGCTACGTAGTCTGTTGCTAAACTGACAAAGACAGGGTCAACACAGAAGTTTTGGGAGGTATTTAATTTTAACAGCTAGAGATCACTAGTTTGATTTCAGCGGGGCTCTACAATGTTAGAACCCTGTAAGATGTTCCGGAAGCCTGATAAATATATTGTAAGCCAAGTCTGACCCCTTGCTATCCTCCAAACAATGTTTTGTTCCCTGTTACCTATTCATAGAGGTTGTATTCTAATAGCAGTGATTTATTGATTGATGGTACTAGACCTAGATTGTAAAGGAGATGATGAAGAGTGACTGCAGCTCCGTCCACCCTTATCAATATCCAGTGTTCAACCATAGCAAATGCATAGACTGTTATTGTTTTCAAGCAATTGGGCCACTGTGGGTCTTTGAATGTGTGCCCAATTTATTGCCTGAGTTTTCTATTTTATAATATTTGTGCATACCATCCTTGCAGTATAGTGTGGCATGTTCTATATCCACCCATCCTTTACTGGTAAGATCACGTTTACCAATGACTCTAATGAAACTGATTAAACCTTTGACGCCACGTGGACAATTCATATCGTTCTAAACTTGAAAGTTGCAACAGTAAACATTGAGTTATGAACTCAGATATGACAAAAGAACTAAGTTCAAGAAATAGAAGTGTTTACGAAATTTTATTCTCCATCAATCTCGATGTATATTATGACCTAATTCTTCTCCGACCCTCTTCCCGTGGTCAACCAATATTTCCTGCTACAAGAATGCATGTTTTTCCTCTCCTCTATCCTGTTACATAGAATCAGTCTCTGCTTCATTCTGGGTTTAACTATTTAGGTCTACCGTTTTGTTTGTTATGTTCGTATTTGCCCTTTTATTAGTCGAGATTCTCGTTGTCTCTTTCCTTTTCAAGAGATTCTTTAAGCTTCAACTTAGAATAGAGTAATCGTCAAGAATAGCTTCAAATCTCAAAGACTAAACACTCAAGAAACAATGAAAATGTAACCAACCGCACTTGAAACCAGCAGCCGATGGGGGCAATTATTTGGGGATATTTGTTTCAGAGTCAAACTCCCGGGGTCCCAAATATTCCCGCTAGGTTTTCTAAGCCAACAAATGCAATTTGAGCTCCACCAATGCTTTCCAGGATAAAATGTTACGCCCTTAAGTATCATGGTACTTTATCATCGATTCATTTGGAACGATGTGAACATGAGCTAACGGTGGCAGGTGTAGGTTGAATTTGCAAATCAATATGTGGAAATTCATTTTTCCACCGCAGGGAGTTTCTCTTAATTTCAACCGGAAATCCCCTGATGCAATTCAAGTATTTACCAGCCCGTGCTAAGATTTAAAATTCGACGGAGATATGACCACTTTCAGACACATTCTTCAAGCGAACATTTCATTTTTCCCATGATATATTATCTACCCAACTGGATCAATAGCGCTAACAGAGCCCAGAAGACCATTTCGGCAAATTCACCAAATTCGCAAAAACAAATTAATGGGTCCCCACGCCTACAATCACTCTATCAAATTCCATCTAACTAGACGCAAAAACAGAGGAAGGCAGACTCCATTTTCACAAAACCCATCTTCAAAACAAAGGGAAAAACAATTGAAAGGAGTAATACAACAAAATAATGATAAATCTCACAGAAGAACTAAGTACAGACCTGAGAAGCAGATATTGCCAAGTGAAAAGACAATCCAACTCTTCAAGAAACTGAATCGATCAATTGGGCAGCTGGCTCTTGAATAATCTCTACTCAAACCAGTGGCACCTTTGTTTTGACTGCCATGGTCTGTGCATCACCATACACTCATATCCATCCACGGTTTAGAAGTTTTAATACAGAAGCTCTCCGAGACAAGTGGCGTGTCATGTTTTAGCCCAACGTTCCACCTCCTTTTGGCCAGTGTTTTAATTTTGTGGTGGCGACAGGTATTCCTTTTGTTTGTTTGCTTTCCCTGTTGTCACAAAGGTGTGTGATACGCGTTATATGTTTTCTTTCAACAGAGGGGAATCGGCAAGCAAAATTCGATATCTCCGCTCCTATCATAAATGAAGGGTTTAATTCTTGTCCGCACTGGTCAACTTTCTCCAATCTAAGTTAAAAGTAGCTCCATTAAGTGGATGAATGCACTGCACCAGGTCGAATCTTGTTTTAACCAGCAAACACTAGAGACTAAAATCTTAGATTCTAAGAAATCCATAAAATTGACCAAGAAATTGCCTAAAGAATAAAATTATGTAACACTTAGCCTACTACATTATGAAATTATGAGTATCCACAAGTGTATTTAGTGGAATTATAAGTATAAACATGAGTTTCACAAAAGAATTACAAGTAAAATTATGTTTATAGGCGTGGGATACATGGTTATTAAAATTATGTTTATAGGTGTTGGATACATGGTTATTGGGTGATTTTTAAGTATTTTTTGGTGTGAAGTCATTCTTTCAATTCATTGCTTTCATTGAGGTGATATATTAAACATGATGAAAATATAACCAAAGTAAAATTATAATTTTCATCAAATTAGATTAAAAAGTAATATATTGTAATAATGTTTATGTTTCTAAATTCAGGCTTATGTGGTCCATATTCTGAATGTTGAGAGACTTTTTGGTAAAAAACACATAAAGAAATCATCTAGTGTGGTTTATCTTGTGAACAAGATGAAGAACCGAACAAAATCATAGCATTAAATTAAATAGATGAAATGTAGTATGATTAGGGGATAGTATGGGGTACAGAGGGAGGTACGCAAGGGAATAATGTAATAATAGGATGGATCATAGTTATATGGTAAGCCCATGGTATTAGATATATGGTATTGAGATAATCATGGTAATAACCTATGGTATTGTATGTATGAAGCCTATATAGCAGCTAGAGACTCCTCATTAAGAGATGTCAATGAGTATTGTATTGGCAAGCATATGGCTTGTGGAGTGTTCTCCTTCCTTGAGAAGTGATTGTATGGTGTTACCCTACCTCGAAAGGTTTGGTCAATAAAGAGAAGTTTATATATTTCTATCTTGTTATTTCTGGGTATATTTGTTTTATCATATATTTGTGGATTACATCTATTACAAGTGGTATCTTAACACTTTCTTGGGCAAAGCGAATAATTTTTTTTTTTGCAGGAATTTTTTGAGGCGATGAATTTGCAAATCATATTTGTAACTTTTGTTGCAAATTTTGAAGAAACAAATTGCAAATTTGGATTCTTTGTGAAAAAATACCCAATTTCAAAAAAAAAACGGTTGAATCGGAGTTCAGATGAGGGAGATATCGCTAATTTAATAATCAGTTGTGTTGCAGAATTTTTTTGATGCAAATTTGTGGATGGTAGATCTCCAGTTAATTTTTGTCGGTTTTGTGTGGAATTTTGAGAAAATAATTGCAGATATGAGATCCTCTTGAAAAATTACCCAAATTCAAACAAGAAAATCGATCAAATCGGAGTCCAGATGAGGGAGATATCGCTGATTTAAAATCAGTTCTTTTTTCACAAATTTTTATGACGGCAGGACAGTTGCAACGTAAATTTGAATTTCCAGTGCGTAGATTGGGATTTCTATTACATGGTAAGATGCAAAATGGTCATTCAATTTCCGAAAACAAATCATAATAAGGATTTTGAACAATATTGACCAAACTATGTCCATTTTAAATTTTTGCCAAATAAAGTGATTTTTTTTCAAAACCCTCTCTATTTTTATGGGTTCTAGAACGATACATTTTAGAGGAAAAGATGATAGTCATACTATTGAAGAATTCCTAGAAGAAACAAAAGTCATTATGGACAAAAGGATTAAAAGGTTTCGTAGTGGCTAATTTTAAAGATGAGGTGGCCACATTGTGGGAATCACTTAACAAAATGAAGTGGTTAAACTTGCCCAATGAAGAATTTGAAAAATTCCTTTTAGACAAATAGTCTCATGCTACAAAACAAGATAATGAGAAGCATGTGGGGCTATTTTCTACTAGTATCTCCTTGTTACAGGTTCATGGATGTATTCAGAAATAGAAGATAATTGTGTCTATCAATCCTAGTTGCAAGTATAATTTTATTAATGTTCATTTGGCTAAAAGATTGCAAGTCTCGGCCAAACAAATGGAGCACACACGAATTAATAATGAGCAGGTGCAAGTTTATAAAGATTTAAAGATTTCTATGGATAAGTATGTATTGCATTTTGATTTTTATGTTTCAGATATGGGTAATGTGGATGTTGTTTTGGGAGACCTTTGGCTAGAATCTGTTGGTACTATCAATATTAATGTGTAGAAACAATTCCTGAAGCTCTCGTATAAAAAGAAGAAAATTACATTTCAGGATATTTCCATCAATAAACAGGTAAAGTCCAAATAGGCTAAAGCATCAAATGTTACAGGTATTGATATATCAGATGAGGAATTTGTGGTTGAAGTAATATTGGAAATTAAGCAACAACAGCAAACGCCACAATATGTTCCAGATACCAATCAGGCCCCATTAGGTGATGAATTAAAGAAAGATGCACCGTTGGTTAAAACTTAGCATATCACCACCCACATCACCCAGCAAGAAAACAACCAACAAGATGACAACAAATTAGTGATAAGTATCAGCATTGCAGCAAGAATGTTGCAACTCCTAGAGCTACCAACTTTACTTTATCAACCTGGGGTTTATACAAAATTGGAGGTGACAGTGTTGTATACACAAGTAAAAGTGATGGTTATGCCTTTTGTCACTATTATGTTGGTGAGAGACCACTAGGGTTTGCAAGCCAAGCTTTTATGGATTCAAAAGAAGCTTGGTTCCTTGATGAAAGAAAGAGAAATCTACTCCAAGAGAAATTTGATCTACTGCAATCATGAAAGAGATTGAAATTCAATGATAGGGCATATCATTTCCTAATTAACTGCTAAGAACTATGCTTTGCAATGATTCTAAATTAACATGAACAAAATGCTACTATCATAAACATAGAAGCTAAGAACATCAAACACAATTGCTATGCATGTAAAGAACTGTAAGAAATATGTTTTGTCTTTTTATGCTTTTCATGAAAAGTCAAGTGTGCAAACTAATCTCTCTTGGTGGCAGGTGGTTTAGGGGTGTTGATGGATGGATGGAAGGTTCAGGAGGTGGTTGGAAGGTTTGGGGGACCCTTGGCTAACCTTGAGAGGCTTCCTAGAGGTTTTCCCTCAAATCGGCCTCAAAACAGGCCACTACAGGAAAACCTACACGATGTACTAGAAACCTACACGATTATGTGTATTTCTATAGGATGCAGTCATGAACAAAATGATGGGTGTTAGAGGTTATGGAAAGCTTAGGGAAGGTGTTTGATGGGTGGAATGGAGTGAGAAGAGGTCTAGGATCACTCGAAACCCAAAACCAAGTTTAGGAGATGGTCGGATTTGCTCAAAATGCTTGAGGAAATTTCTATGTAAAATGATGAAATTGGTGAAGGTTTTGATGAAAACGAGGAATGCCTATGGGTGAATGAAGTTGGAAGGTGGCTGCTTGCTATGAGATCTTTGTCTACTTCTGAAGTGCCTGCTCTACATCAAACATGTGTAATTTCCAAAAAGTCATGTAAACAAGAAGAATGTTCATGAACTAGAAAAGCAGAATTTAATGAACTAATTATCTACCTTATGCATGAAGAAATTGTTTAATAACATAGAGTTATGGATGAGATCTATTGCAAGAATGAAGATAGAAGAGCTGGTAATGAAATCCTACTTTGCAAAATTGATTAAATGCTATCTTAAGTACAACAAATTCTAAATATCATGAAGAAAATGGAAATCTGTCTTTTTGGACTGCATAAGGGTCTTTTCCTCAAATCATGATCCCAGAAGGAAGAAGTGAGGCCAAGACACCTACTGACAACTTTGTGGAGACTCTTTTATCCCTTCTAGCCTTCTACTGAAGTAAGGCACAAATGGAAGCAAACTAATAAACAATTAACCAAATCTACACTACTTGCAATGAAATACTTCTAACAACAGTTTAACCATGGATCTATGAAACTAAGCTAAGCATAAGATACAAGAAGAGGCGTCTTTGTTGCTAGGGTTGGGCCCTAACCCTAGAGCTTCAACCCTCTGAGTTAACTCAGTACTGAATCAAGAACAAACTCATTCTTATTGCCAAAACAGAAAATTACATCAAAAAGTCTTCCACAAGTCTAGAGCTCGAAAATAGCTAGAATTTTACAACAAAAATTCGAATCCTAATGAGGCTTTAGGCCTCTCTACTTATACAACTGAAGTCTCCAACGACTTCCTTAAATTTAGGGAGGCTCATCTCCCAAACTCGAGATGAACTACTCCTTGTCTATCACTTGCTCGACTACCTTGTAATCTTCATGGCTTGACTGCTTGCACTCCGAGCTAGTGGGAATAATGAAGGAATATTCAAATGGGGAAGGAGTAAATGAGGAGGATTTGCCTCCTGCAATCTCTCTCCCTTGTCCCTTTCGAGTTTCAAACCTTAGTCTCTACCAAAATTCCTTGATTTTATCTTCCAAACCTACATTCAATGCATATTAGTCCACTAGGCATAATATCTCACTTTAACTCATCTCATTAAACAAAATATAATCAAAACATGTAATAAGTAGTGAGAAAAGTTGGTTTGACTAAGCTAGGAGGTGAATTAAGGCTCATATTTATACCCAATGATGAGGCTCATCATCACCCCTTACTAAAAGTGTTGCTCATCCTCTGAGAAATTCAATCAATATCCATGTCCTTCATAGCTCTAGTGGCCTCCCTGACATCCCATGCCTCTATTGTGGTTTCCTCTTCTTGTTCATAGAAACCTTCTTTATTTTCTACCTCCCACTGCCTCTTTTCTTCTTCTTCCTTCCTTCCTACTAGCATTCTTGAGAGCAGTGGTGGACTGAGTTTCAAGCCAATCCAATTGACTTTGAGCCTTTGCATGGATTGCTTGTACATGGATGTCATGTTCAGTGCTTCTCTCATTCTTTGAGGAGAGTGGTATTCTCCTATCTTTAAACTGTATGGCAATGTGTTCCATCTCCTGAGACAAGCATGTATGATGCCATCCCCTAACAACCTAAACATGTCCTCAAAATGTGAAATTGCTTGCTCTTAGGCAACAAGATACCTGGGTGCAAGCTGAGGATCATTTGCAATTAATTATGTGTGTTGATGAGGGCCATTGGATTGGACTGCTCAACTCTGATCATAAGGGGCTATGTTTATTCTTTTGCCAATATCTTCTTCATTTTTGCAGCCCTTGCTTCCTCATGGTTCATCCATGATGCCAAAGCCATCAACTGTAATCTCCTAGTTTGGCATTAAGGTCCCATACAATCATGTCTATTAAGGCTATGTTATGCAAATAAAACTCAGACGTCTTGGCCCTGTCTTCCAATTTACTTTGATCACAAAGATCAATGAACTGTCTATAATCCTGAAATGGCATAGTGCCTCTCTGTGCTAGGGTCTTGATATGGAACTACAACCACTGCTCCTTGAGGTATAGGTCATTGGATTTAGCTGGCATCCTACGTTGGATTTCTTCCAAAGAGAGACTGGTCATACATGCCAATTGGTTCTCTCTTTCTTACAGTTGTCCTTTCAACCATGCATTTTCTGTCTCTAACTGATTTCTCATTATGGCCTCTTTGTCTCTCATGCTACTTAATTCTCTGCCCATCTCCTTGAGCTTCTCCCCCATGTGACCAATGTCTTCCACCCCCTTGGATTTGGCAATCTGCATCCATCGATGAGTTCTAGCTCTCTCCTTCTCAAGCTTAAAGAATAGAACAATAGCAAATTTTGTGGAATGGCCCTGCTCCCTTCAATAAATATGTAGCAAGAGTCAAGGTTAGGTTGGGGGCTATGTTCCTTTAACTCTGGGTCCTCTTCTCTAGTTTCTTGATGTAGGCTTCCCTCCTTATCCAATTTTTGTTGAGATTGCAACAAGATGATGGAGCTTAGTGAAAAGAGTCGCCTTCACTAAGTGGGCCCACAGGCTATT
>APFE031734457.1:11813-42159 GCA_000404065.3 Pinus taeda | reverse complement strand
ACCCTGCCTAATGGGAAGACACTTCAAGGTAAAAACAGATCATGATAGCCTTAAATACTTTTTAGAACAAAGATTATCCTCTGAAGAGCAACAAAAGTGGGTCACAAAGATGTTGGGTTATGACTTTGAAATCATCTACAAAAAAGGGAAGCAAAATGTGGTGGCAGATGCACTCTCAAGAAAGGATGAGGATGTGGAAGCATTGTTGTGCGCCATTTCTATTATCCAACCAGATTGGATAAATGAAGCAAGGGAGGAATGGAAGAATGACGAAGAGGTGTGGGCACTTATTCGAAAGTTACAACAAGATTCCAGTACGTCTGATACATTTAGCTGGAAAAATGATTCGTTATGGTACAAAGATCGCTTATACCTCTGTAAGAATTCCCAGCTAAAACAAAAGATTCTTATGGAATTGCACACTTCTCCCTTAGGAGGGCACTCAGGATTTTTTAAAAACTTACCACAGGGTTAAGAAAGAATTTTTTTGGGATGGCCTTAAATCAGATATTCAAAAGTTTGTGGCAGAATGTTTGGTTTGCCAACAAAATAAAGTTGAAACAATTAAGACACCAGGTCTATTACCACCTTTATCCATTCCAAGCCAACATTGGGAGGAGGTTTTCAATGGATTTTATCACAGGTTACACCAAGTCTGAGGGAAAGAGTGTCATCATGGTGGTAGTTGACAGACTTACCAAGTATGCACACTTTTGTGCATTATCACATCCATTTTAAGCCAGTACAGTTTCTACTGCATTTATGGAAACAATTCAAAAGCTACATGGAAACCCAAAGATTATTGTAAGTGACAGAGATCCCATTTTCACTGGAAATTTTTGGACATAATTATTTTCTTGTCTTGGTACTCAGTTAGCTCATAGCTCATCTTATCATCCTCAATCTGATGGGCAAACTGAGATAGTAAACAAATGTTTGGAAGGATATCTTCGTTGCTTTGTATCTGATAAACAGACACAATGGGTCAAATGGGTGCCTCTGGCTGAATGGTGGTATAACACTTCCTTCCATACAGCAACAAAAATGACCCCATTTATGGCACTTTATGGGTATCAACCACCATCCATCACATCATATTTAAGAGAAAATTCTAAGGTTCAAGCAGTGGAACATCACATCGAACATCACAACAAGTCCTCCAACTCTTAAAGGATAACCTCGTGTTGGCACAGAATAGAATGAAACAACAGGCAGATCAACATCGCAGCGAAAGAAGTTTTGATGTAGGTGATTGGGTATTCTACGGCTACAACCATATAAGCAAATGTCCCTCAAGCAAGCTAAGAAGGATAATAAATTATCACCAAAGTATTATGGTCTGTACAAGGTGTTGCAAAAGATTGGTATTATGGCATACAAATTGGAGCTTCCTGCAGCTTCTCGATTGCACTCAGTTTTCCATGTTTCATGTTTAAAGAAGGTTATAGGCGACAAGCTCCCAGTTCAAACAATATTGCCAGAACTTGACGAGGAAGGCAAAATTATATTGGAACCGGAAGCAGTCACAGAAACAAGAACTCGGCAGCTACGAAATCGATCAATTTCAGAGTATCTTATCAAGTGGAAGAACTTATCCGCTGAAGATTCCACATGGGAGGATGAGAATTTTATGCAGAAGTATCCAGAACTACTCAAGCGTTGAGGACAACACTTTTTTGAAGGAGAGGGCATGTTGGGTCCCTATAATACTAGTGATTACCCCATTACTATTGTAGTTATACCCCTTATTAATATTGTTGTGCCCCTATTGCCCCCATATTGTTATTACTGTGCCCCATAGAATCCCTCTATTGTTATTTTTGTGGCTTTGTATTATTATGGTTAGGTCGGCTTGAGATTATATGTGACTCCTTAGACTCCTATATATAGAAAGGAGGTTTTGTCATTTGAATCATCCAAGAATTGTTCATTTATGTAATGTAAAGGAGGTTGCCCCCTTGAAGAGGCTGAATTCTAAGGCGTTGATCTATCTTTTCTATCTTTTCTTGAGCTGGTTTCATAATAGGGCCTTTCTCATCGTGTTATTGCTCTGCGCCCTTGATTTTCTGGGCTTGACAACCAAGCGCTAACAACAACAGAAACTCTTCTTATCAGAACTTTTTTCAATAACTCATTTAAAGCAGAGTTCCAAAATATCCAACCTTTGATATGCTCCACAACACTTAGGTGCTAAGCCTAGCTCTACACTCTTGGCTTTATTAATTTCCTCGACCAAGTGCCAACACATCGGAGCCCCTTCCCTTGGAACTTTTTCAATAACCAACTGTTATAAAGTTTTGAGATCCTCAATCCTTCGATCACCGACTTCCGATACGATGTCATCACTTCCACGTGGTGACTCCTTAGAGGTGACACATGTCACTCGGTTATGGCCCATTAGGCCCCCTCAAAATTTCAAAACTACCTGCCACGTGTCCTTCTGTACCGCCACACCATGCTAACGTCAACTGCCACTTGTCCCTTATCGGAGCCAACTAGACGTTCCCATGTGTCCTTATTAGAGCCAATCACGTGCTTCCATGTGTCCTTATCAAAGCTAATCATATGCCACCATGTGTCCTACTTGAGGAGACAGAAAAGGGCCTGTCGACCTCTGGTTTTGCGATGAAATCATTTGTTAATTCTTTATCGGCTTCCCCAGTGGATTTTAACACTATCGAAACTTTTAAAAATATCACAACTTTTTAAAGGTTTTCACTTTAAGAAGTTCTGACCCTCCAATAGTCGATGTTCTGATCTCCTCCGAGCTTCAATGCTGCCTACTCTGACGTATTGGACCTTTGACATTGTGACTGCCGATAACTCTGACCTTCGATGTGTGATCAATAATATCTTTATAGATCTGACATTGCAATTGTCGATATCTCTGGTCCTCCGATATCAGATCTCTGATATTCTAGATCGTTGATCTCTGGTATTCCTTCCTACCTAAGGCTTCAAATCCCTGAACTTCAGCAGACCATAACTTTTGAACCAGGAATCCATTTTTGGACTTCTGCATATCGTTGGAAACCTCTTCGAGAGAAATTTCTAGTGTATAGGGCCTAATGTAGGATTTGAGCCCATCTTCTACCTCTAATATGGCTCCAAGATTTCTGACATTATTCTACTCCTTGACTCTTCGAACAACTGGAATCATAACCACCAAGGTGATCCTCTGCATGAAGCCTGCAACTACCATCGGATGCTATCCTCACTAGCACAATATTCATCATTTTATGGCTTCTTCAGTAAGCCTTCTACTGTGATGATTTTCTAGAAGAAGCCTGCAACTACTATGGACTTCCATATGGTTCATCACTGTAATAATCATTTTATGGCTTTTCCACTAAGCCTGCTACTATGATGATTCCCTACTTACAACTTTCAGCTATCATAGGAATCCTTCTGGGCCATGAACAACCATGGGATTCCTCTTGGGACATCACTACCAACATCTGTTGCGACAAGCATCCAAGCTAGTCTGGTTGACATCAATGCCAACACTCCTGCCAACAATTAGGCAATGCCAATTGCCTAACACATCTCCCTAGCATGACTGTTGACATCAATGTCAACACACTTGAAAATGCCTTCATTAGGCCACTGGCCATCCAGACAATGCTAACTGTCCAACAATCACCCCCTTTGGAATTGATGGCAACACTCCATCCTTCTCTTCATGTGATGGCCAAACCTCATGTTGCTTCCACACATCTCATTGCATGAGACACCAATGGCCTGCTTTCTTCTGCACATGCCATCACAACTTCTCCACAAATTCTCTCCCACTTTGACATCAATGGAAAGAGGCTACAAGATGCCTTTCTCTCCCCATGCAATCACTTGGTTGTGAAGACCAGAGTCTAGCTACTGAGATGTGCATTATGCCTCGCAGACATCTCTTCGAGGATTGTCACTGTTGTTGCTCCATAAACTGAGCATAAGTGATATACTCCCCCTGAACATATACTCCCTCTGATTTGAATGCCTCCATTTTTATACACCTTATGGTTGCTGGTTGAGCACTCTCTCCACTAATGCATCTTTTGTATCAATTAAAGATTAATACCAATTAAATTGCTCATGGTATTCCTACTATTACAAATATCAATTAATGATGCATTTTATCTTGTTCTTCCTCGTTGTTTTTGCTTCATCTTCTATGGTCACTTTTCATTAGCATCTTTACAGTCAACATTGCTCCACAAAGTTCAAGCCTCAAAAATATGGACCACTGCTTTGAACAATACCAATCCTACCCAAAAATATACAAATGGAACAATGTACCAGGCAAACTCTAATCTTTCTTTTCTTAAAAATAAATGTCCATTTGCACACAAGGTTACTCAACATGAGCCCAACACAACCAATTGACATAGTGATACCAATTGAGGGTTAAGGGACATGGAAAGCTTGCACCAATTTTGTTTCATGAACACAAGACTGTTATGTATAATCAAACTTACAACTTAAATGAAATAAGGGTATTTCAGCAAAGATGCAAACATCTAATTTTCTCAGCAATCTTCCTTTCTGAGGCTACCAATTGTTGTCTGTTACTACTTATCAAAGCAACCCCCCTAAGCCAATGCTCTTTGATCTCTTGCCTCTGCATGGGGAATGATCCTGTGGACTTGACTTGACTGTGAGCTTCCTGTCATTCCACACTTCCACTGCAGCCCATCCTCTTCCGACAACATAAGATATGGTTGTGTACTCCTCATACTGGTTGCACTCCTCCTTTTCAATGCTGATACATTCAAAATAAATCAATTTATTCATGTAATCAACAAGAAAACAAATCCATACCTTCACAATCAAATGCACCTTTTTGTTTATTCCTTTTGGCTTCCTGCATCTGACTTATTCAGCCTCCTTTGAGGCCATTCTCTTCCTTCACTGAAGAGAAGCATAGGATCTACTCCCCTTGAGCATATCATCCTCCTTCTTCCTCCATATCTTAAATGGTCGAGTCCTGATAGAAGCATTGCTCTCCAATTTCTTCTTTGCCCCTATTTGGGCTTCTTCTACGCTGCACATGGGTAGAGGAACCTTCTCTTTTACCTCCTTTATCTTCACCCAAATCCTTTTGATGCTTTTTTGCTTTGCAGATAGGTCCATCACACAGGTAACAAAATCATTCTCCTTATTTCTTCCTCCTCTTTCCATCTTGCTCTTTTGACACAGAACATTGAAGACAAGTCTATATTTCTCAACTTCATATCCTGAGAAGCATTCCATTTCTTCTCATTTCTACAGCCAACTCTCTTATGCCCGAGATTGCCATAGTTGTAGCATTCAACACGGCTTAAGACGGGGGCAGAGGAGTTACCTTTCTTGACAACATTCTTTTCAAAAGTTCTATCATGGCCAACATGCCTTCTCATAGCCTTTTTGTGCATTCTTGGGTTATTGCTATCCAACACATCTTGTTTCCTTGCATGCCATCTACACTATATGGATTTATGTCTAAAATTATTGCAAGAAAAACAATATCCATGAAAAGGATTTTGATGAAAGAGGTTACCTTTTCTTTGTAGGATTTGTCCTTGAGTAGGAAAGGACCTCTACTAGCTCTTCATGTGTCTTCCATGACAGTTTGCATTATTGCCTTGCACTTTTTCTTTCAGTTGCCTAGCCCTCTTTTGTTGCACTACAGGCTACTGCTTCTTAGCCTTTTGTTGCTGCCCTTCCTTCTCTTGTTGTTAATGCTTTCCATGTTGATGTTGTTGTCGAACAACCTTTATTTCTTTGTTGTTGTTGGAATCATGGTCTTCCTTTATCTGGGAAGGTTACCCTTCAACCTTCACCATCTTGGACGTTAGTTTTTCTTTGAAACCCAAACCAAACTTGATGAGCGGGGATCCTTGCTTAACAAGAATCTCATCCAAGGCCGTCTTGCTCCCTTCAAGCTTCTGATATTGAGACACTTCTTTATTTGACTTTTCTAAGTCACGTCTCAATGAAACTGCTTCATTTTGTAGTCTCTCACAGTAAGCTTCCTTCTCTCTCAGCTGATTGTTTAACACTGCTAGCCTCTTCTTATTGAGAATTTAGTTCAACTAATGTTTTGCTCAACCTTTCATTCTCAAGCTCATAAATTTTCAGTTGCTCCTTTTGCTTGAGATTTTCCTTTGATAGGTCCTTGATCTCCTCTAGAGCAGAGATCAAATTCTTTCTAAAAAGGATCCTTTCATTTAGATCCATTTCTTCACTATCAAAGGTGCTAGCTAAGTTATCACTGAGATCTAAGACCATATATGTGTCCATGGAGTCTTCCACAGGTCTAAGGGTTATCCCTTCTTCAACACTACCAGGGGTATTCTCGTTCTCTCCTATGGATAACACACTAGGAATCTCTCTTCTTCCTCTAAGGATTCCTCATTTTCTATTGCTACTAAAGTGGGTCTATCTGCATTACAATTACTAGATGCATAGCTATCTCTATCTTCAAGTGATACACGTACATATAGTAATGAAGAACCTATATCTTTGCATTTATTGCACAACAATAGCTTATCTTCTGAGAAGCATGATCTCCCTTCTAGGACTTCTTCATCATTAGCCCAAGTGTGATGTGCAACAAGTTCTACATGTTCTGACTCATTGCTAGAGCAACAAGGTTCCTCAACCTCTTCTTGGACCACATGGCTATCTTCATCATGCAAACATTGTAGTCTGTCCAGCACTTCCATTGCTGAATTACAATTTCTTAATTTATCAACATATGGCTTAGACAACCCTTTCATGATGACCTCCTTGGATTTTTCATATGCTCATTATTTTCTCTACTCTCAACGATGATATACATATCATCACCCAAAGCTACAAATATGCCACTATTATAACCTTCCAGACTTCATAGTTGAAACCATGGTCTAATTCATTTAAGAATGGAACTCCTTCTACTGTTAGCTAAACTTTATTGCCATTGTTTCAATTTGATCTACCTTCTAGCGATTAAGCTATTCTTGAAAGAAGTGGCTTCGATACCATTTGTTGGAAACAAATGATAATACTGAGATGGGGGGGTGAATCAATATTAAGGCTAATTTTAAACTTTTATGCCTATTTACTTTTCTTATTTAAACTTGGCACCCATCCATATAACCTACAACAATATGTAATATCTAAGCAACATGAAATCATACAAGCATACACACCATGAGTATCATACACATGAGACACAAGGTTTTTCATGTACTCTTTTGGGTAAAAAACCACAAAATTAGTTGTTGTTATTGATGTAAAATAAGAGTGCCTACTCTATTACATCAATATGTTTTGTGAGCACCCACTCACAGAAAGCACTAACTCCCTTTGATTGTTTGCTAGCATTGACTAGAAGGATGCACCAACTCCCTTTGATTATTTGCTAGCACTGAATAGTAGGATGCACCAACTCCCTTTGATTTTTTGCTAGCATCGACTATCAGGATGCACCAACTCCCTCTTTTTGTAGACACTTGTCCAGCTTACCAAAAGCACCATATGAAGCAGCAACTTCACAGATTTGTTGCAAGCACCAACTTACAGCTCCTTGGATTTATGCAAGCACCAACTTGCAAGGGGCATCAACCCCCAAGCCTTCTCAAGCACCCACTAGAGAACAGAAGCACCAACTTCCTGTATGTAGGCACCAACCCACACTCAAATAAGAACTGAATGTTCTTTGTGTTTTGGTAGCCACTCTGCCTGATAACAACTTTGTTCTCTGCTCACTCTACTCACTCTGCACACTCTACAGCAGCCCACTGATCTACTTAACAACAATCACTCATTACAGTCCATACACACTCGTCCTTTCTCGCAGCATAGGCAACTTCCGCCTTTACTCACAATGCACAAGAAACTTCGGCCTTTCTCACATAACACAACTCTCGGGATCTCTTACCTCTGCATAGGCACTCTCGGCCTTTCTTTGCAGAACATGCTCTCTCTCAACCTTACATAGTTGTGCACTAACACAAAGCTATTTTACTTAGATCTCTGGCCACTATGCTGCTTCTCCCCCCTTTACTCATCTCAGCTTTTGCGTTCTGCTCCTCTGCTGCCCCACAGATTGATGTTGCCACTCTATCCTGTATTCACACTGCTTGAGTGTAGTTCAGCATGGCTTGTCCATTTTGCTAACGTGTCTGACTTGGTCTCTGCCACTGTATTCACCATGATAATGGGCACTGGACTATTTCTCCATACTCATAATGAATTATTAGTCCTCTTGCACACTCCAATATGACACAGTCCTCTCTGTGTGCAACACTCCTATCATTGAGGCTCTCCATTGCTTATTCATGGTTTCACAATACTTCAGCATGGCTTCTTTGTGGACCGTTGTCCTTGTTGCCTTATATCAGAGTTTTCTGTTGATCCATATATCCACTTAACTCACTAAGACGTGCATTAGACAACAAAAATTACTTGTCCCACCTCAAGGCAAACCCAGCACTCTTTCCCTAAGATCATGTTCCTTACCCTTGACCCAACGATCTCTGACAGTCACCATTTACTTATGAGACCAACTCCTTTACCTCTGCATTCAATCTCGCACTTTCCGACCCTTATACCTTTAACTCTATGTATTGCCTTATCAGATCTTTTACACCATAGTGTAATTTTGGAGCTTTTCCTTATCGAAACTTTATTCTTAAAAGACATTATAGAATCAATGAGCTCCAATGTCCTTGGCCCTTTTTGTTTATCCCCTTTCTATTTTCCTCCATGGGGCTAGGTGTGGTGGCTAGAGGCTTAGCCTTAAGGCACTAGGGCATTTGGTTCCTGCCCCATGGGCCATTTTTCCTTTGTTAAGAGCTTAACACCCTTGGTTATATAAGTTCTTTAGCATCCTGCCGGGGGCCTTTTTCCTTGTGTTATTACTCTACACCCTTGGTTTTTAGGGTTCCACGACCAAGCGCCAACAACATCAAAAGCTCTTCTTATTGAAACTTTTTCAATAACTCATTTAAAGTGGAGTTCTGAAATCTCCAACCTTCGATATGCACCACAACACTTAGGTTCTAAGCCTCGCTCTACACCCTTAGCTCTATTAGTTTCCTCGACCAAGTGCCAACACATTAGAGCCCCTTCCATCAAAACCTTTTCAATAACCAACTGCTATAAAGTTTTGAGATCCTCAATTCTCCCATCATCGACTTCCAATATGACGTCATCACTACCATGTGGCGACTCCTTAGAGTTGACATGTGTCACTCGGTTATGGCCCATTAGGCCCCCTCAAAATGCCAAAACTGCTTGCCACGTGTCGTTTCGTATCGCCACATCATGCTGACGTCAGCTGCCGCTTGTCCCTTATCAGAGCCAACCAGATGCTACCATGTGTCCTTGTCAGAGACAATCACATGCTGCCATGTGTCCTTATCGTAGCCAATCATATGCCATCATGTGTCCTGTTAGAGGAGAGAGAAAAGGGCCCACCGACCTTTGGTTTTGCGATGAAATACTTTGTTAATTATTTATCGACATCCACAGTGGCTTTTAACGCTATTAAAACTTTTAAAAATATCGCAACTTTCTAAAGGTCTGCACTCTTAGAAGTTCCGATCCTCCGATTGCCGATGTTCCGATCTCTTTCAAGCTTCGATGTTGCCTGCTCCAATATATTGGACCTCGGACATTGCTCCCACCGATAACTCTAACCTCTGATATGTGATCATCGATATCTCTGGAGCTCTAATATTGCAATCGCCAATATCACTGGTCCTCCAATATGTGATCTCTGATATTCTGGATCGTCGATCTTCGATATGTCAATATTCCTTCCTACCTAAGGCTTCAAATCCCTGAACTTTAGCAAGCCATAAATTTTGAACCAGGAATCCATTTATGGACTTCCACATATCGTTGGAAAGATCTTCCACAACACTTTCTAATGGAGAGGGTCTGATCTAGGCTTTGAGCCCATATACTACCTCTAAGATGACTCCAAGATCTCTGACATTATTCTGCTTCTTGACTCTTCTGACAGCTGGAATCACAACACCAAGGTGATCCTCTGCTTGAAGCCTGCAACTACCATGGGATTCCGTCCTCACCAACACAATAGTCATCATTTTATGGCTTCTTCAGTAAGCCTTCTACTTTGATGATTTTCTACAAGAAGCCTGCAACTACCATGGAATTCCATCTGGCTCATCATTGTAATCATCATTGTATGACTTTTCCACTAAGCCTGTTGCTATGATGACTACTTACAACTTCCAGTTATCATAGGAATCCTCCTCTTGGGCCATCATTGCCAACATCTGATGCAACAAGCATCCAAGCTAGTATGGTTGACATCAATGGAAACACTCTTGCCAACAGTTAGGAAATGCCAACTACCCAACACATCTCCCCAACATGATTGTTGACATCAATGCCAACACACTTGCAGATGCCTTCACTAGGCCACTAGCCATCCAGACAATGCCAATTGTCCAAAAATCTGTCCCTTTAGCATTGATGGAAACACTCCATTCTTCTCTTCACGTGATGGCTAATACTCATGTTGCTTCCACACATCTCATTGCATGAGACACCAATGGCTTGCTTTCTTCTGCATAGGCCATCACAACTTCTCCACAAATTATCTCCCCCTTTAACATCAATGGCAAGGGGCTACAAGCTGCCTTTCTCTCCCCATGTAATCACTTGGCTGTGAAGACTAGAGTCTAGTTGCTAAGATGTGCATTTTGCCTCGTGGACATCTCTTCGAGGATTGTCACTTCTGCTGCTCCATAATATGGGCATATGTGATATGCTCCCCCTAAACATATACTCCCTCTGATTTTAATGCCTCTAGTTTTGGACACCTTATGGCTGTTGGTTGAGCACTCTCTCCACTAATGCATCTTTTGTATCAATTAAAGATTTATACCAATTAAACTACTCATGGTATTGTTGCTGTTGCAAATACCAATTAATGATGCATTTCGGCTTGTTCTTCTTACTGTTGTTGCTTCATCTTCTATGCTCACTTCTCCTAAGCATATTTACAGTCG
Source organism: Pinus taeda (assembly GCA_000404065.3). NCBI lineage: Eukaryota > Viridiplantae > Streptophyta > Pinopsida > Pinales > Pinaceae > Pinus > Pinus taeda. Next base: position 31,156 of record APFE031734457.1, on the reverse strand, counting down.
ACACTACCCCCTAGAGTTCAAGCCTCAAAAATATGGACCACTGCTTTGAACAATACCAATCATACCCAAAAAGATACAATTGGAACAATGTACCAAGCAAACTCTAATATTTATTTTCTCAAAAAGAAATGTCCATTTGCACACAAGGTTACTCAACATGAGCCCAACACAACCAATTGACATAGTGATACTGTTAATTTTAGGTATGTTCTATGCTAGAGCAATTTATTTCAATTTTCCAGATTAGCAATCACATCAACATTAAAGTAAACTACAGATAGAACATAAATATAAATCGCAGAAGACAAGTCAAGACAAGAGGAAACAAGATGTGGCGCTAGCCAGGGACAAACCCCATAATGTTGGGAAACCCTTCATCAATTCTTCTTTTATGTTCTTCAAAGTTCAGCAGACGAAGAGAGAGAGAGAGAGATAGTACATTTACAACAGAAGTCAACACTTTGAATTATTTAGATCTAGCATAGATCATTTCTTATAACGATGAGGTCAATTGAAGACATTCTGCTTCAACTAATTCTCCAAGGTGATGGCTTCACCTATCGTAGTGCTGCCTCTCGTTTATTTGTTGCACATTACCGTGTGGCACCTTGCTGTACTGTCACATGTGTTAAACCTTGATGACTGAGCTGCTCTCAGCTTCATGCTGCTCATCATGCTACATCTTCCATCATCAAGCTGCCCATGCTCATGATCTCATTCATCATCCATTCTGGTCATGCCCACGATGCTGCATCTTTCATCATCATGTTGCTTCATTCATCATCATTCATTACTGCTTTGATGAGAGAATTATACACCATGACTGTTCCTAGAGGCTGAGATGATCTTGGTACCTTGAGATCATAATGGCACCTTACTGTACTATAAGATTATGATCATGTCTCTTACATTTGATGAGAATGACATTCTTTGCAGAGGTGATCGCTGCATATTGGTGCATCATTTAATACTTTAAGTCATAGTTGTACAGGATGTATGTTACTGTGATTTATATACTGATATCTTTCATAGTACATCAAGGTTGTTCTTAGATGTGCCCAGATTACATATCATGTACAACGTATACAGTTTTCATGATTTGTGTATAAAGACTTTTAAGAAAAATGTATAAAGACCTTAATGAATAGCGTATAAAGAAGTCTCCATGATCTGCTTATAAATGTCATCAATGATCTGCGGCTAGGGCTGAGTGTCACCATTGACTGCGTATGAGTCTTTGCTACTGCGGCTAAGTGTGGCTAGGTGACTTCCTTACTACGGATAATGCAGCTAGGGCATCACTGCGACCTTTATTACCCTTATAGTGTCTTCATTACCATGACTGCAGCTCTTGCGTGCTTCATTATGTTATTACTGCAGCTTCCATGCTTTGGTTGTGACTTCAAGCCTTGACTCTTTACATTGCGTGTAAGGATTTATGCCCTTTGTATAATTAGGGCATCACGTTGACTATATAGATGTCATCATGAACAACATATAAGTGAGTCTCCATGAAATGACTGTGTATAGATGTCTTCATGACTGCGTTGGATGAGTCTTCATTTACTGCTTTGAATATCTCCCATGACTGCATGAAACCAACGTATAATATCCACAACACATCCACCATGAAAACCGTATATCATTTACTATGAGCAGCGTATATCTTATAAGGTCTCCAAGGCTGCGTTGGATTAGGGTATCATCAAACTAGGCCAACGTATTCTTTTTGTGACTTTCCTTCTCCAAAAACCCAAGACATGGAGAGGAGATCACCTCAAGAATGTGTTCAAATGACTTCAAGTCCTTGCCAATTTATACTAAAATGTAGATGATGAATAGACACGTCTATTGGGCTTCTGAGCCTACTCAAGTTGCTGGTTGGCTTGATAATAATTCCATAATCAAAATAAATTCATATCTCCATAAATAATTATCGAAATTGTATGATCTTTAGATCAATCCTACACCTCTCGATGAGAGGGATCCAATAAAAATATCAGCTGCCATAAATAAGCTAAACCACATGGAATTTGGCCCTAGTTGCCAATTTTAACAGATACCAATTGAGGGTTAAGGGACATGAAAAGCTTGCACCAATTGTGTTTCATTGACACAAGATTGTTATGCATAATCAAACTTACAACTTAAATGAAATAAGGGTATTTAAGCAAAGATGCAAACCTTTCATTTGCTCAACAATCTTCCTTTTTGAGGCTACCAATTGTTGCTTCCTATTGCTTATCAAAGTAGCTCCCCCTGTGCCAATGCTCTTTGATCTCTTGCATCCGCTTTCTTTCCTCTACATGAGGACTGATCCTGTGGATTTGGCTTGACTATGAGCTTCCTGTCATTCCACACTTCCATTGTAACCCATCTTCTTCCCACGACATAAGAGATGGTTGTGTACTCCTCATGTTGGCTGCACTCCGCCTTTTCAATGCTGATACATTCAAAATAAATCAATTTATTCTTGTAATCAACAAGAAAACACAACCATACCTTCACAATCAGATGCACCTTTCTGTTTATTCCTTTTGGCTTCCTGCATCTGACTTATTCGGCCTCCCTTGAGGCCATTCTCTTCCTTCACTGAAGAGAAACAAAGGATCTAATCCCCCTAAGCACATCATCCTCCTTCTTCCTCCATACCTTCAATGGCCGAGTCCTGAGAAAAGCATTGCTCTCTAGCTTCTTCTTTTCCCCTGTTTGGGCTTCTTCTTGGCTGCACATCGGTAGAGGAACCTTCTCTTTTACCTCCTCTTTCTTCACCCAAATCCTTTTGATGCCTTTCTGCCTTACAGAGAGGTCCATCACATGGGTAACAAGGTCATTCTCCTTATTTCTTCCTCCTCTTTTCATCTTGCTCTTTTGACACAGAGCACTAAAGATAATTTTGTATTTCTCAACTTCATTCTTTCTCCTTGTCTTCAAATCCCAAGATGTTGCCTTCACATGCATATGCTGAGAAGCATTCCATTTCTTCTCATTTCTGCTGCCAACTCTCTTATGCCTGAGATTGCCACAGTTGTAGCATTCAACATGGCTTAAGACCAGGGCAGAGGAATTACCTTCCTTGACAACATTCTTGCCAAAACTCATATCATGGCCAACATGCCTTCTCCTAGCCTTTTTGTGCATTCTTGGGTTGCTTCTACCTAACACATATTGTTCCCTTGCATGCCATCTATAGTCTATGGCTTCATGTCCAAAATTATTGTAAGAAAAATAATATCTATGAAAATGCATTCGATGAAAGAAGTTTTTTTCTTTGTAGGCTTTGCCCTTGATTAGGAAAGGACCTTTGCTGGCTCTTCATGTGCCTTCCATGACAGTTTGAATTACTACCTTGCAGTTTTTCTTTCAGCTACCTAGCCCTCTTCCACTGCACTACCGGTTGTTGCTTCTTAGCATTCTCCTACTGCCTTTCCTTCTCTTGTTGGTGTTGCTTTCCGTGTTGTTGTTGCTATCCAACAACCTTTACTTCTTTATTGTTGTTGGAATCTTGGTCTCCCTTTGCCTTGGAAGTTCACCCTTCAACCTTCACCATCTTGGAGCTTGGTTTTTCTTTGAAACCCAAAGCAACCTTGATGAGTGGGGATCCTTGCTTAACAAGAATCTCATCCAAGGCCTTCTTGCTCCCTTCAAGCTTATGATATTGAGACAATTCTTTATTTGATTTTTCTAAGTCATGTAGCAATGAGACTACTTCATTTTGTAGTCTCTTGCAGGAAGCTTCCTTCTCCATCAGTTGATTGGTTAACATCCCAATCAGTTTGCTAGCCTCTTCTTATTTAGCATTTAGTTAAACTAATGTTTTGCTCAACCTTTCATTCTCAAGCTCATAAATTTTCAGTTGCTCCTATTGCTTGAGATGTGCCTTTGATAGGTCCTTAATCTCCTTTAGAGCAGAGATCAACTTCTTTCTAAAAAGGATCCTTTCATTTAGATCCTTTTATTCACTATTAGAGGTGCTATTTGAGTTATCACAGATATCTAAGCCCATCTTTGTGTCCATGGAGTCTTCCACGGGTCTACGGGTTATCTCTTCTTCATCACTACTTGGGGTATTCTCGTTCTCTCCTATGGATGAACAAACTAGGAATCTCTCTTCTTCCTCTGAGGGTTCCTCATTTTCTATTGTTACTAATGTGGGTTTATCTTCATTACAATTACTAGATGCATAAATATCTTTATCTTCAAGTGATACACATGTACATCTAGATAATGAAGAACCTATATCTTTGCATTTATCGCACAACAATAGCTTACCTTCTGAGCAGCATGATCTCCCTTCTAGGACTGCATCATCATCAACCCAAGTGTGATGAGCAACAACTTCTGCATGTTTTGACTCATTGCTAGAGAAACAAGGTTCCTCAACCTCTTCTTGGGACACATGGATATCTTCATCATGCAGACATTGCAGTCTATCTAGCACTTCTATTCCTGACTTACAATTCCTTACTTTATCAGCATCTGACTTAGACAACCCTTTCATGATGACCTCCCTGGATTTTTCATTATGCTCATTATTTTCTCTACTCTCAACGGATATATACATATCATCATCCCAGAGTGCGAAATAGGCCACTATTATAACCTTCCAGACCTCATAGTTGAAACCATGGTTTGATTCATTTAAGAATGGAAATCCTTATGCTGTTAGCCAAACTTTATTAGCCATTGTTTCCCTTTGATCTACCTTCTTGAGATTAAGTTATTCCTGAAGGAACTGGCTCTGATACCAATTGTTGGAAACAAATGATAATACTGAGAGGGGGGGTGAATCAATATTAAGGATAATTTTAAACTTTAATGCCTATTTACTTTTCTTATTCAAGCTTGGCACCCATTGATATAATCAACAACAATATGTAATATGCCAGTAACATGAAATCAACATACAAGCATACACACCATGAGTATCATACACATGAGACACAAGGTTTTTCACGTGGAAACCCTTTCGGGAAAAAACCACCAAGTTTTTTGTTGTTATTGATGTAAAATAAGAGCACCTATTCTATTACATCAATCTATTTTGTGAGCACCCACTCACAGGAAGCACCAACTCCCTTTGATTGTTTGTTAGCACCGACTAACGATAAGCGCCAACTCGCTCTTTTTGTAGACACTTGTCCAACTTACCAGAAGGACCATATGAAGCACCAATTTCATGGATTTTTTGCAAGAACCAACTTGCAACTCCTTAGATTTATGCAAGCACCAACTTACATGAGGCACCAACCCCCAAGCCTTCTCAAGCACATACTAGAGAATGGAACCACTAACTTCCTGTATGCAAGCGCCAACCCATACTCAAATAAGAACTGAATGTTCTCTGTAATTTGGCAGCCACTCTGCCTGATAACAACTTTGTTCTCTGCTCACTCTGCTCACTTTGCAACAACTCACTGATATGTTCAACAACAATTAATCATCACAGTCCATGTAACTCTGCTCTCTTCTCTTCATCAGTAGTCCCTCAACTCTCGACCTTTTTCTCTCCACAACGCACACAAAACTCTCGGCCTCTTTCTCTCTACTATGCACACTCAGCCTTTCTTGCAACACATGAAACTTTTTCCTTTACTCATAACGCACAAGAAAATTTGATGTTTCACACACAACACAGCTCTAGGGGTCTCTTACCTTTGCATAGGCACTCTCGGCCTTTCTCTGTAGAACAGGCTCTCTCTTAGCCTTACACAACTGTGCACTAACACATAGGTACATTTTACTTAGCTGCCCCACAGATTGATGTTGCCACTCTATCCTATATTCACATTGCCCGAGTGTACTTCAACATGGCTATTCACACTGCCCGAGTGTACTTCAACGTGGCTTCTCTATTCTGCTAACAGGTTTGACTTAGTCTCTACCACTGCATTCACGATGAGAAAGGACACTTGATTGTTTCTCCATACATAGAATGAATTCATAGCCCTCCTGCACACTCCAATTAGGTACAATCCTTTCTTTGTGCAACTCTCCTGTCACTGGGGCTCTCCATGCTTATTCATGGTTTCATAGTACTTTAGCATGGCTTCTCTATGGACCATTGTCCTTGTTGCCTTATATCAGATTTTTCTGGTGATCCATCTATCCACTTAACTCATTGAGACATGCATTAGAGCATAGGAATAACTTGTCTCACCTCAAGGTAGAACCAACACTCTTTCACTAAGATCGTGGTCCTTGCCCTTGACCCAATGATCTTTGACAATCACCATTTACTTCTAAGACCAACTCCTCTTCCTTTGTATTTAATCTCGCAGCTGCTGACCCTTATGCCTTTAACTCTCTGTACTGTCTTATCAAAGCTTTGACACCACAGTGAAATTTCAAAGCTTTTCCTTATTGGAACTTTATTCTTAAAATACATTATGAAAACAGTGACTTCCGATGTCCTTGGCCCTTTTTGTTTATACCGTTTCTATTTTCCTCCATGGGATTGGGTGTGGTGACCAGAGGCTTAGCCTTAAGGCGCTAGGGCATTTTTTCCTGCTTGTTAGTGTCAATTAGTTCTACCTGTCACCAGTGATCAAATATGCTCTTACAAGGTTTTGTTAGGGGTCTCAAAGTCAGATTTTATCATTTCACTAGGTTTTCAAAATAAAATTTGGTCATTGGCTAGTGTGTCTAGGTCTATTGTTGCTCCTTCAAAATTTTCATGTTCTAGTCACTACCATCACTCTGTTGGATGTGCCATCACTGAAAAGTCATCATCATCTTCTCATTCATGTCATCATGGTCTTGATTCAGCTCAGTGTCACCATTAGGTCATTAGGGTTAGAATCATTCAAACTGTCATGTCATTCATAAAACTGGTAAATGGAGGAGTAGTGATAGGGTTATGTTCAAAAGGTTTTGTTCTAAAGTTTAATTCATTTCAAAGTGATGTAATAAGTTTATGTTCTAAAGCTACATATGAAAGTTCCAAGGTTACATAGTTTATTCCAAAACAAAATGAAAATGTATGGTGGGCCACCCTACCATTATAAAATTAACTTCCACAAGCTATAAAGACCACTTCTTTCCACCTCTCTCTCTTATATTCATTACTAAAGAAGCTCTCATTCACCAAAATACATTTCCTCAACATTTTCGGAGGCAAAAACACTCCCAAGGGCCATCTAAATTGTTTTGCTACGTTTTAACAGTTTCGCTGCGTTTTGTCAAGTTTTCGCTGCGTTTTCTTAATTCCGACCCTAACACTTGTTCTAGAAGTTTTTATAGCAGTTCAATTCTCCAATAGCCTTCTGCAATGTAAGTAAACACTCTCTACCTCACCATAAGCTTGTTTCCTTCGTTTTCAAGTTGCAAACCTATATCATTCCTTTCACTGCGTTTTCTTTATTTCACTAGTTTGATTGTGTTTTAATTCTCTAGACCAAACCCTCTACTCATTTTCCCCATTCCACTTCCTAAAGGTCCCTAACACCCCTTCTCATCTCCTTAATTTTTCCTACCCACTTTCCCCTTCCCTAAACCCTCGATATTATCCCATCATCCTAATCCCTTGTTTTCCTAGTTAGGGTTTCGCTTGCTCACAGTCAAAATGGAGGAGAAGAAATCCTATAAAAAAGGAGGGAAAATCTTGAGATATGAACCATTAAACACCGAGGTGCTGATGTCTTCCTCATTGTCCAAGCAGTGCTTTGAGAATGCAGAGTGTTTAGGGTTTTGTAAGTTAGTTCAAAGAGTCAAATACCATGACAAATTGACTAGTTTGTTTGACACTCATTTGAGGAGAGATAAGGTTATTATTGCAGGTGTTACTTTCATTATACTGAGATCATAGCAGCAGCCATAGGGACACCCAATAATGGAGAAAAATGGTTTAAGAACTTAGATTTGGGTCTGCAAAACTATCAACCTTTCATCAAAGGCCACTACAAACATACTATTAAGAAGGTTTTTCCTTTTGCACAACTCCTTGAAAAATTTTCTCCATTGATGAAGGTTATAATGAAATACTTTACATGTGAAGGTAGATTCTCAAGATTGTACAAATACCATGTCATATTGTTCATGCATTTAATAGGGGTAAAGCCACTAAACCTAGCCTACTACCTCTACAAAAGTCTGGTTAAGATGGCAGAAAAGGTGCAACATAGACAAAGTGACCATGAAAAGAGCCTATTCCACCATGCCCTCATCAAGGTTATTGTATTGCATCAACTAAATCAAAAGAATATCACTTGGGAAACTTTCATTCAATCAGATGTTCTATTGTCTTCTACTAGTCAATCTGCAAGCTTTAGTACATCGTCAACACCACCTAAGCATGTGAAAGGTAGCTCATCTAGCAGATGCAGTTAGAGGATACCTGAGCCTGAAGTAACTTGAACATATCAGAAAGGAAGGAGGCTTGTGTTTACTCCACATCTTCTGGAAGGGGCCAAGCTTACATTAGTGCCATCGACAAAGCAGGGATCACCATCACATCATGAGGAAACATTTCATCTTGACATTGACATGGTTGATTTGAAGGCTAATGAGAAGCATAAGACAATGGAGCAAGTCATCATGGAGAAAGATGCCGAGATAGAAAGGCTCAAGGACAGTTTATCAAAGGCAAACTTCATGATTTCATTCATAGAGCAAGAGAATCAGTAGTTGAAGGTAAAACAACTTCTTTTGGAAAAGCATGAAGTTTATGTTGGCAAAGAAGATATAAAGGGAAAGGCAGTGATGGATGCAGAGGATTCAGAGGAACATCAGGAATAGGTAACAAGGAAAAGGCCAAGGACCATAGGCCTCAAAAGAACACTTCAACAACAAAAGGAGCATATGACTTCAGTTGGCCTAATTGCAGCAGGAATCAATGAGGATAGAGAATTTTGGCTTAACAAGTTGAATTTTCATTTGGAGAAGCTTCTAAAGAGGGCTAACAGAGACAACATGCTGCAAAAACACATGGCCATGCATTATTACACAAGGAATCAGGTTGCTAGGGTTAAGGTCAAGCAGTTAAAGGAGAAACTCAATGAAACCCTAATAAAGAAAAAAAGGAAGGTAAAGTTGGTTTTGCTTGCTGATGCCTCCTTCATAGCATAGCATAGCACTTGAGGACCTCACAAACCAATTTTGAAGAGTTTTGGAGGAATTTTGGTTTTTTAAGAATTTTTGCATATTTGAATACAGTCATGGAGACAAAAACATAGCGTGCTCCATGTTGCGCTTTTGTTGGACAACTCCAATTCACTTTTTGCTTACATATTTGGATTTGGCATGGTTCATACATCATTTTTTACCTGAGGGGAACATACTTTTATCGATATTTGATAGGTGAAAAAGTCTAAAAACCACTTAAAAACCACCTTTCTACCACCCTGTTAAAGTCCACACTGCATTTTCCAGAGTACCAGTGGGAGAATGCACTTTTGAGGGGCTAGAAGTGGTCTTTTTCTGTGAGTCCATCTTGTAGTAGACATCCTCAGCTTTCCAAAGAGCCATAAAGATCAGAATTTAGACTTAAGGAAGGCCTTCAAAAAACCAGTTTTTCCAAATTCGCTGCGTTTTCTCCAGTTTCGTTGCATTTTCTCATAAATTCGCCGCGTTTTTGCCTGTGGCAGTTTTTCTCTAGTTTGGTCAGTTGGATTCGAATTTCTATGGTATAATTGATTAATCCTAATGTAAATCTGATGTAATAGTGAGTAATTAGTCATGTTAAGGTTGTTTTTATGTAAATTTAGCCTCATTTATGAGAGTGGTTGGAGTCAAATTTAATTGGAGGAGTTGTTTTAACCTCCCTAGTCTTTAGGGTTTTGGTTGGAACACCTCATGTATAAGTTCCTAGACTCATGGATTCGACCCTTGAGAGAAAGGATATGTTGTTTTGGTCTATATGTATCATTTTGTCAGTCATAGAACATGTTGGACATCAGAGGAGAGAACTATTGTAGCTTGTACTTGGACATTATCAGGAAATCAAAGGATAAAGTTTGCAGTATTATCTAGGAATTCATGTGCAGTAAGTTTGTGATGTTGTATTTTCTATGTTATAGCTTTTGTAGAAATTCCCACATGTAGATCACCTGATAATGCAATATATTGAAGCAAAATACTTGATCTACTTCTACAATCAATTTAGCGGAAGCTTAATCAGTTTGAGCAACATCAATAAGAACACATATAACTGATAAGAAGGAATTAATCACACATAAGATAGAAGATATAACCCAGGGAAAGCCTCAGCCTAAAAACCCAACTCTGTATTATCATACAAGTGGAAATATAGCCAGTATTACAAAAAGAATCAACTCAAAAGCTATCCTACTCTCTCTGCAATACCTTTGTTGCTCATAAAAAGTCAAAGGCCTCTATCTAACCCCTAGTCTACCCTCCAAGCCTCCTATTTCTTTGCACAATTTTGATTGGGGTCCAGTGCAGCCACTTGTGTGAATTGGTCTCTTCACACACTCACTAACCTCTAATCCAACTACGCAATCCTGAAGGAGATGAATCCTCATCTATGGATGAGCTTCCTTTATAGGAAAAATTTCATTCAACTGATAGTACACTGCCCCTTCTTTGATCTCAACTAGGTCTCTGTCTGAACTGACATGCATGAGTTATTCATGAGAGAATCTTCAGTTATTTGAAGTGCAACGGTTATATGCAAGCATGCATTAACTAAATGAACTTACTTAATTTAAATAAACTGTTTAAATCGAATATAACTGGACTTGACTCAGTTAACTGAGCCAACTAATTACAAATCAAATTAGAACTCATCCTTATCTCTTTAACTGATGGATAAATTCCTCAATTAATAGATAAACTGTTGCATGTCCTCACATAGACTTCAAGTTTATTTTTCCTTAACTAATTAACTCAAGATGAATTAATTAATTAATTTACAAACTATTGTTAATATCAAATTCGAATTTTACTTCTTATTTTTAGTCCAGGGACTGACTAAAATAGGAATCCATCATGAACTGCTAAAAATAGAATGCTATTTTCAGCACTTCCATTTTTCATTCCCTGTTGCCCAATCCAGCACTGGTACCCAAACTGCTATTTATAGCAGTGCTATTTTTAGCACTTCTATTTTTAGCATTTCTTCTTGCTATTTTCAACACTCCCTCTCAACAAGAAAGGCATTCAACTCGAACCCAATCCTGTACCTCTGGAATGTTCTGCATGAAACACTTCTACCAAGTGTGGTTGCTCCAACAACTCTCGGAACAAAAAAACTCCCAACTGACCTCCCTATTGGGCTAGAAACATACTCTGATGCTGAAGCTCTACCTACTGCTGACAAGTGCTCCCTCTCTGACCTCTGTGCTACTGCAACATCTCCATGCATCTCGCACCATTGCACACCTCTCTGTGCCATCCTGCACTAGTGCAACACACTTGTGCTTCTCACATTGCTGTAGCCTGCTAGCTCTATGTTGTCTTGGGATTCCTACACTGTAGCTCTCTCTACCGATCCATCCACTTCTGTCTCTACCAAATCAGTCAGTCTTGCTACTACTCATCAGGGCTCCTATAGCAAAGTCGAATCAAAGAGGTTGGATGCCTCAAGGATCCTACCCCTCCTCCTTGGGACGATCACTCCACATCACCCCACCTCCTACCTGGAGGTATGGCTGCATGTGATCCCTCAGCCCACCCTGCTTGAAGTTTCCCCTTACTGGAGGTCTCTGCATGAGTAGATGTCTCTACTCGATCTCCACTCAGCTTCCCCTGTTGTGGCTGCTTCACAGCCTCCTAAAGCTGCTGCACCAATCATGGCTCCTCCACAATCGTCTGAGACTTCTTCTGGCGCTGCATGTTGAGAGGTAATATACTCTCCCTCTCAACCACCAAGTCTCCATCAGTTGCCTTGCTACTCAAGGTTTTACATGCATCTTGAACCTCAAGAGCATATAGTTTCTTGACTCGTGAACCAATCTCCTTCACCTGTCTAGTGATGATGTGTCTAAGGAAAACCTTTTCCTTACTAAAGACTACATCATAGCCTCTGTCTTCCAGCGTCGTGATCGACACTAGGTTTCTCTTCAGTCCTGGTACATACTTGACATCTGTCAAGGTAAGGCAAGCTCCATGCTCCATCTGAAAAATAACCGTGCCTACACCTGAGACACTGTACTTTTCATCATTACCCATCGCTATGAGTATCTGGAGATCTTTCTCCTCCAAAGTACTGAACAAACTCTTGTTGTCGGTCATGTGGAAAGAAGCTCCATTGTCAAGAAACCAACCACTTCCCACCATGGATGAAACCATGCATGTGAACAGTGTGAAATCCAACTCGAACTATGAGGCCAGTGCCTCACCTTCTCATCCTTCCACGGATCCCATCTTGGATTTCCTCAGTGGACAATTTGTAGCAAAATGGCCCACCTCATGATAACAAAAGCATCACACTTTCGATTTGTCAAACTTCTTCCCACCATGGGAAGAATTGGATTCGGAATGAGAAACCTTCTACTTCCCCTTCTCTGCCTTACTCGCTAAGGCACATTTTTCTTCATCCTCCATGGATGAAGAACCATCTCTGGTGCTTCTTCTTATCTCCCCCTACATCAAATCCGACCAAAGTCATTCCCAATCTGGCAGTTTCTCTCTTCCATTAACCGAGTCCTGGTAGCTATGCCAGCTCTTAGGAAGACCAAGGAGTGTAAGACTCACCATGTCATCATTAGCTTCCATGATCCCTACACTTCCAAGCTCATCCCTGCATGTGGTGAGCTTGTTCTGATACGTAGAGATCATGTTGCCCTTTTCACACTTGATCTTCCAAAGCTTGTCTTTCAGTGCCAACTTCCTCTGATCACTTCTATTCTGATATAGATCTTTCAATGTTTTCCACATTGAAAATGGTGTCTCCTTCCCATGGAGACTCGAGACTATGTGATCTCAAACTCCCTCCAGAAGGATTCTCCTTGCTCTAGCCACACATTTCTTCCATTCAACCAATTCAATAGCACCAGTTGGCTTGGGGACTTCTTGATCAATGAAGTCCTTTAGACTGTTATCCTCTAGTACTGCTTCCATGCGATCCTTCCAGGCTATATAATTCGAACTGCCACCAAGGGCATATTCGAGTCTGAAACCATTGAACGCCATAGGTGAAATAGAGATGTGATAAGAACTCGATTTCTATATTCAAAAATCACAAACTTCAACTTCTCCCTTCTTGTATACTGTTCTTCCTTGATCATCTGTGCTCCGATACCATGTAGAAATTCCCACCTGTAGATCACCTGATAATGCAATATACTAGAGAAAAATACTTGATCTACTTCTACAATCAATTCAGCAGAATCTTAATCAATTTGAGCAGCATCAATAAGAACACATATAACTGATAAGAAGGAATCATTCACACATAACACATAAGATATAACCCGGGGAAAGCCTCAGCCTAAAACCCCAACTCTGTATTATCATACAAGTGGAAATATAACCAATATTACAAAAAGAATTAGCTCAAAAGCTATCCTGCTCTCTTTGCAATACCTCTGCTGCTCATAGACAATCAAAGGCCTCTATCTAACCTCTGGTCTGCCCTCCAAGCCTCTTATTTCTTTGCTCAATTTTGATTTGGGTCCAGTGCAACCACTTGTGTGAATTGGCCTCTTCACACACTCACTAACCTCTGATCCAACTACGCAGTCCTGAAGGAGATGAATCCTCATCTATGGATGAGCTTCCTTTATAGGAAAAATTTCATCCAACTGATAGTACATTGTCCCTTCTTTGATCTCAACTGGGTCTCTATCTAAATTGACATGCATGAGTTATTCATGAGAGAATCTTCAGTTATCTGAAGTGCAACAGTTATATACAAGCATGCATTAACTAACTAAACTTATTTAATTTAAACAAACTCTTTAAATCAAATATAACTGGACTTGACTCAGTTAACTGGGCCAACTAATTACAACTTAAATTATAACTCATCCTTATCTCTTTAACTGATGGATAAATTCCTCAATTAATAGATAAACTGTTGCATGTCCTCACATAGACTTCAGTTATTTTTCCTTAACTAATTAACTCAAGATGAATTAATTATTTAATTTACAAACTGTTGTTAATATCAAATTTGAATTTTACTTCCTATTTTTAGTCCAGGGATTGACTAAAATAGGAATCCATCCTGAACTGCTAAAAATAGAATGCTATTTATAGCACTTCCATTTTTCATTCCCTATTGCCCAATCTAGCATTGGTACCCAAACTGCTATTTATAACAGTGCTATTTTTAACACTTCTATTTTTAGCATTTCTTGTTGCTATTTTCAATAGCTTTATATGAAAGATATTCATATTCTCTTTCCATTCATCATTTCTTCAGTGGTTTTCCTTAAGTTTATAAACATAATTCTTTGCATAAAGCTCTGCTTTTATGGAAATTTCATTTTGTGTAATTTTCTTCCTTTCTTAATGAATTCATGTGCTCATGCTCATTAAGACCTTTTCACCTTCCATACACTACACTACATCGAAAAACCCTAAAGCCATCACATAATTATTGCTACCTTGCTCCTCTATATCTTTGTTGTTGTGACCCTTTGAGCATTTGACCTAGCTACTTGATTTTCATCCCTTGTCCAACATCAAAACCTAAACTTTGAAAACCTACATGAGCCCAACTTATCTAGCCTAAAATCCTTTCCCATTCCAATCATCTTTGGCTGTGAATTCATAGAGAGATCCCTCTCTCATTTAGCAAGGCTAGATGCTGAACCACAAGTGGTTTGAGGTTACCTCCTTCGGTCTCCCTTCTCAGCCTTGGAATATTGTGGAGGATAACACTGCCGAGAGTCATTTTTCCTTTGTTAAGAGCTTAGCACCCTTGGGTCTATAAGTTCTTTAGCATCCTGTCAGGAGTCTTTCTCCTCGTGTTATTGCTCTATGCCCTTGGTTTTCTAGGCTCCACGACCAAGCGCCAACAACATTAGAAGATATTCATATCAAAACTTTTTCAATAACTCATTTAAAGCGGAGTTCTGAAATCTCCAACCTCTGATATGCTCCACAACACTTAGGTGCTAAGCTTCGCTCTACGTCCTTGGCTCTATTAGTTTTCTTGACCAAGTTCCAACACATCAGAGTCCCTTCCATTATAACTTTTTCAATAACTAAATGTTAAAAAGTTCCAAGATCCTCAATCATATGATCGTCGACTTCCTATATGACATCATCACTGCCATGTGGTGACTCCTTAGAGGTGACACGTGTAACCTGGTTATGGCCAATTAGGCCCCCTCAAAATGCCAAAACTAACTGGCACGTGTCCTTACCGCCACATCATGCTAATGTCAGTTGCCACTTGTCCCTTATCAAAGCCAACTAGACATTTCCATGTGTCCTTATCGGAGCCAATCACATGTTACAATGTGTCCTTATCGGAACCAATCATATGCCACCACGTGTCCTGCTAGAGGAGAGAGAAAAAGGGCCAGCTGACCTTTGGTTTTACGATGAAATCCTTTGTTAATTCTTTATTGACATCCACAACGACTTTTAACACTATCAAAACTTTTAACAATATCACAAATTTTTAAAGGTTTACAGTTTCAAAAGTTATGATCCTCCGATTGTAGATGTTTCGATCTTGGTCGAGGTCTAACGCTGCCTACTCTGATGTATTGGACCTCTGGCATCGCGACCGCCGATAACTCTGACCTCCGATACCTCTGGAGCTTTGATGTTGCGATTGATGATATCTTTGGAGCTCTGATTTTGCGATCACCAATGTCCCTGGTCCTCCGATATGCGATCTCAGATATTCTAGATCATCGATCTCCGATATGTCGATATTCCTTCCTGCCTAAGGCTTCAAATCCTTGAACTTCAGCATGCCATAACTTTTGAACTAGGAATCCATTTCTAGACTTCCGCATATCGTTAGAAATCTCTTCTAGAGCACGTTCTAATGGAGAGGGTCCAATGTAGGCTTTAAGCCCATACGCCACCTATAAGATGGCTCGAAGATCTCTGACATTATTCTACTCCTTGACTCAGGAATCACAACCACCAAGGTGATCCTCTGCATGAAGCCTGCAACTACCATGGGATTCCATACTCACAAGCACAATAGTCATAATTTTATGGCTTCTTCAGTAAGCATGCTACTATGATGATTTTCTACAAGAAGCTTGCAGCTACCCTGGACTTCCATTTGGCTCATCATTGTAATCATCATTTTATGGTTTTTCCACTAAACATGTTGCTATGATGATTCCCTACTTACATCTTGCAGATATCATAGGAATCATTCTGAGCTATGAACAACCATGGGATTCCTCCCAGGCCATCATTGCCAACATCTGTTGTGACAAGCATCCAACCTATATTGGTTGACATCAATGCCAACACTCCTTCTAACAGTTAGGCAATGCCAACTGCCCAACACATCTCCCCAGCATGATTGTTGACATTAATGCCAACACACTTGTAGATGCCTTCACTAGGCCACTGGATATCCAGACAATGCCAACTGTCCAACAAACCTAAGGTAATTCTTACCAACAAAAGTATAGATGATTTTCTTGTTGAGTGTGTTGGGAGTTGTTGGTAGTTTGTTTTCATTGATGTCAAGTCCAGGGGGATCTTGTTGTCTAGTAATTAATGTCAAGTTCAAGGGGAGCTTGTTGAGCTTATTGATCCTTATGTTGTTTTTTATGTCTTGGTTGCTTGTTGAGCAACCTATCTTTGTAGGCGTTTCACCTACAAGTACTTTGTTTAGAAGCACATGCAAGATCCTTAGTTGGATAGTCCTCTTGATGACCTTTCCAACAATATATGGCACTTAGCCTAACTCCTAAGAAAGGCAGAGAAATCAGGGTTTGAAATACGTCAATTCAAGAAAGGTTCCAAAGGCTCAAGGCTCCATGATGGCACCCCCATCGGACTAACACCAAAGTTGAAAGAAGCTTAAAAGGAAGTGCAAAGGTCAACAAGTGGTGGAGTAGTATGTTGTTGGTCCTAGCCCCTAATCACAGGACGTTGGGCTAAAGCGCCCAGGTGCTTATCGAATCATCTAGTCCATTCGACGTGTAAATAATAACAATAAGTAGTGGGTGACGAGCAACAGGTGGTGGGGTAGCAAGGCCCCTGGTCATAGGGTGATTGGTGTAGGCACCAAAGTTCTTATCAGACTGTCAGCACCAAATGCTGTAACATAAAATAAAGAGCGACAAGTGGGAGGAAACAAGCCTTAGCACTCTTTTTGAGGTTCTAGGTGGCAGGCTAATGACATGGCCCAGTGAGATGATGACACACGCTGGTTATGTGTACAATATGACACATGACACTCTATGATCCTGGTGGATATTGGTGGCCACCTGCAAAATCCACTTGGACCCCCACCATTGTTTCTTTCAGCCTTTCAATTTCCTTAATTGTAACACAGTTTACTATTTTTAGCAGTTTTTCGGGTCCTGAACTTCTGGAGCCGTTTTGAGGCCCTAAACGACATTTTTTTGGGAAAACTGGGAGCAACATCAATCCATGGACCGATGTTGCTCTTCCCAAAGTTGTAGTTCTTGGATAGATCTTTCTAATGAGATACTATGCACATCAAACGAAGATTGTATGCCAAAGTTGATGTACCAATATACCCAAACGGGTCCCACAGTTTGGCGTTTCATCTTCTAGGGTTAAATTTTTGGATGTTTAGGGTTTTCCATTGTTTCTCAACAATAAATAGGCCTTCGAGCCTCATTGTAACACAATTCAGAGGCATGTAGCTGCCACATCTCTTCTCAGAGATAAGCTACCATCGCCCTAGCTGGTTTATTTCCATTTATGTTTATAATCATATTTCAATATGTTACATTAATGAAATGAAGTATTATTTCTGCTGCATCTTTGTGTATATGGTTATCTCTGTATTTTGTTGCGTTCCTGTTTAAATCTGAATCAGTGGTATCAGAGGGGTCTGCTTTTTTTTTTCTCTGTTTTTCTTTGCATGTCCCCAACGAGGTCGGCATATAAGGAGTTAGGGCTTGAACTGGTCGAACTTTTGCAAGACTAGCCTTGCAAATCCCGACGGCCTCCCATGGCGGATGAAAAGAAAGATGAGGGGGCAGGAGATCCTATCAAAATCTTGCTCGAAGAAGCCCTCGAGCAACAAAGGAACACGATGATGGACAACTTTGCCCAGATCCTTCAGCGGCTACCCAGGGGCAACACATCGACTTCCAACAACTACTTTGGAAATGCCACACTGTTTAAGGTACAAGTTACTCTCGAAATCCCCATATTCGAGGGTCAGATAGATGCAGATGCCATCGATAAATGGCTAAATCTACTAGAGGGTTATTTTTTTGTTCATGATTTTTCCAGTCGGGAAAATATTATTTTCGCTCTTATCAAAGCAGCCCCCCACATCAAGGATTAGTGGGAAACCTACTGCGAGCATAAGGATGAAAGTACAGGCTCACTATTTTCGGCCGCACCCACTTGGAATTCATTCCAGGATGCCATCAAGGAGTAGTGCTACCCTGTCGAAAGCTATGAGGATCAATATGTAAAGTGGACCACGCTGCGGCAGGGAAGGGACCAAGACGTGCCGAAGTTCACCAATATTTTCCATACCCTTCATACAAAGTTGGGTATCAAGGATTCAAAGCAGCATTTGGTACTCAAATACCATGACTGCCTGCACAAGTACATCCAAGAAGAGATAGTATTCCTGAACATCTCCTCGCTCGGCACTGCATACCGATATGCTGTCAAGGTTGAGCAAAAGTTTAAACAGAAGAAGTGAGACTTTGGATCTACGAATCTGAAGCAAGGGAAAGGTGCCCCCAAACCACAGAATAAAGGACAAAGCGAAGGCGGGGCGGCCCAAGACAACCCGCCAAAGCTGCAAGCAAAGAACAGTGCCACGAAGCTGAAAAGGACACAAGAAAGTGGTGTGAGTTCCATAAGAGCTCCACTCACAACACAAGTGAGTGTCGGACCAAGCAATCACTAGTGGCTGAGCTAAAGATTTTAGAATCAAATGCAGGTTCCGAATTTGAGTCAGAACCCGACAAGGGGAATGACAAAGGGAAGCAGATTATCGATGCGGAGTCCAACACCACCGTTGCCACCATGAAGATCCAGAGGAGGAGAAGTGTCTCTTCCACTCCTAGATGTGGGTAAAGGGCTCCCCGCTACAGTTCATTGTTGACAACAGGAGCCAAAAGAACCTCATTTCGGCAGAGGTCGTGAAGTGAGTGGGCTTACCGACCACAGCACATCCACAACCGTACACCATCGGGTGGCTTCACCAAGGACGGGATCTTCGCGTGAGCCAGCAGTGTCGCCTTCCATACAACATCAAGCCCTTCACGGATGAGGTATTGTGTGACATTGCT
>APFE031734452.1:103398-116582 GCA_000404065.3 Pinus taeda | reverse complement strand
ATGAATGTTGGATAAAAGCAATGGATGAAGAACTTTAGAAAATCGAAAGGAACAACACTTGGGAACTGGTTCCTAGACCAAAGGATAAGAATGTTATCGAAACAAAATGGGTATTCAAAAATAAATTGAATGAAAATGGAGAAGTAATTAGAAACAAGGCCAGACTTATTTGTAAAGGGTATGCGCAGCAAGAAGGAATAGACTTTGAAGAAACCTTTGCTCCCGTTGCAAGACTTGAGGCCATTCGAATGTTTCTTGCTCTCTCACGTTTTCAAAACTTCAAAGTATTTCAAATGGATGTGAAATCAGCCTTTCTGAATGGAGACTTGGAAAAAGAAGTATACATTGAACAGCCAGATGGGTTCATTCTTGGAAATGATCCAAATCTTGTATGCAAATTGAAAAAGGCTCTCTATGGGCTCAAACAAGCTCCAAGGGCTTGGTACTATCATTTGGATAAATATCTTCATAAACAAGGTTTTTCAAAAGGATCAGCAGATAGCAATCTTTATATAAAAGTTGAAAATTACAAATTGCTAATACTTGTTGTGTATGTAGATGACATTATTTTTGGCAGCAATGAAGAAGAGATGAGTCAAAGCTTTGCCTTGGTCATGCAGAAAGAATTTGAAATGTTCTTGCTGGGAGAACTGACATATTTCCTTGGTTTGCAAATCCAACAAAAGGAAGAAGGAATCTTTTTATCTCAAACCAAGTATCTCAAACAGATCTTGAAGAAATATGGCATGGAAGATGCAAACCAGTATGTACACCCATGGTCACAGGATGTAGCCTCAATGCAAATGATGAATCTGCAGCAGTACATCAACCAACCTACAGATCTATGATCGGAAGTCTACTTTATTTGGTACCCGACCGGACATCATGCATGCAGTAGGAATAGTTGGACGATTTCAGGCAAATCCAAAGGAGACTCATCTTCAGGCAGTGAAGAGAATTTCAAATATCTTCAAGGGACACAAAATTATGGCTTATGGTATCCTAGAGATACAGATCTCACACTTCATGCTTATACAGATGCAGATTGGGCCGGAAGTGTGGATGACAGGAAGAGCACAAGTGGTGGTGCGTTCTTTATGGGTTCAAGATTAGTATCTTGGTTCAGCAATAAACAGAGTTCAATTGCCCTGTCTACAGCGGAAGCAGAATATGTTGCTGCTGCATCTTGCTACACTCAACTCCTTTGGATGATGCATACCTTGCAGGACTTTCAAATCACTTGTACACCACCTATCTCCATCTTATGCGATAACACAAGTGAAATCAGCATCTCAAAGAATCCTATCATGCATTCAAAAACCAAGCACATACCAATCAAGTATCACTTTCTCAGGGAACAAGTGCTTGAACAAAAAGTCAAGTTGGAGTATGTTCCTTCTAAGGAACAAGTTGCTGATATACTCACCAAACCATTGCCCAGGGAGACCTTTGAATACCTTAGGAAAAAGCTGGGGGTAGTTGATGCATCATCTTGTTGTTGAATCTCATCTGTTGGTTGTATGCAAGGTTTATATGGGGTATACGCATACATTTGTTGGTTTATGGATTGGTTGTAGATCGAATGGCACAGGTTCAGGGGAAGCACATATAATGCATTGTTGGCATTATGGTAGCACAGAAGGAGAACATGGATGTTGATCTGAACATGGTTGCAATATGTCTCTATCTCTTTCATGGTCATGGTGGATTATGGTTCTTCTTGAAGAAATTTATGGTGGATTATGGTGGATTATGGATCTGGTCAAGGGGAGCATTATCAACAGAGCAAAGACTTAAGCATGTTCTTAGGGGGAGCATAACCCTTTGCCCTTGATGTCAAAGGGGGAGAATGACATTGAGGATCTTGAGGTTGCCATCAAGTCTAAAGGGGGAGATTGTTGGCATTATGATTCTAGTTTGGTACTATGGCACAGATGCTGTACTTGATGGAAACTCACTCTAGTGGCAGATCTCAGTTCAGGCACTCAAAATCATTGAAAATAAGATACCCGCAGGTAATCCTAGATGAAGCTGCAGACCCGCAGGTACGTCGACCAAGGAGTGTGGACATAGATGCAGGTGCTCCGTTCAGAAGGTGTGGACCCCAGTTTCACTCTCTCCAATGCATAAAAGTGCGTGCACATGGGAATCTTCTTGAATGGTTCATGGTATTAGTCTGACAGTTTTTGATCCAATGGTTTTGGTCCATATTATTGCATCCAAAAGTATTGATCCCAAGTATTGGGTTCATGGTATTGTGTTATTATGGTTTTGGACCATGGTATTGTGAAATTCTTGCCTATAAAAAGGAAAGGAGATCTCTTGGCTAAACACTTGTGAAATTTGAATATCTTAAGATCTGAAATTTTGGGTGATTGGTTTTAAAAGCTAGATCTAAATCAAGGAGAAAACTTAAGGTGAATCTATTGATAAGTTGTGATCTCTCGGGTGCATGAACAGATCTGTGGATCTGACTTGACCGTGGCACATTGGAGGACTGTTAATTTGGCCCTAATCAGAAGTTCGCAGGTGATCCACAGCATGAGTGCGGGGGTACGCAGCTCAGAAGATGACGCAGTGTGGGGGTACGCAGTGCAGAAAAAGGTGAAGTGTGAGGTACGTAGCATAGGAGAAAGCGCAGTACAGGCGGCACACAGCACATAAGAACGCACAGTGTGAGGTACGCAGCACAGAAGAAGGTACAGTGCGGGGGTACGCTGTCAGTCAGACAGTGGAGATACAAATATGAGCAGAAGTACGTAGAGCACAAAAAAGATCAGGTGCAAATCTGTGCAGTTTAGACACAAAAGAGCTGCGGATACTCGCAGGTTTATATTGGTCAAGTTGCAGACTTTTCTTTGAAGTATTTGTTGGCTACCTTTTATTTATTTGCTGCAAAGTTCTGGGTTTATATTTCTGGTATTACTTTTCTGTTTACAACATTCTGAAGAGTTGGGTGATTCATTGGTTGATTGTATAAGGAGATTGGGTGATTTGCATGTACTTGATGATTATTTGATCTTCTTGAATCCAGTTTGAAAAATTCGTGAAACGTGGCCTTAAATAAGGTAAAAGAGCTAAAGGGGTTGTAGCTCCCTTCAAGAGAGACTGGAAAACGAGAAAGAGTTGTAGCTCTCTGCAGGTTGTAGCCTATGTACTGGTAAAGGTGTACCAGTAACAAAATCATTGTAAAAAGAAGTTTTCTAATTGGAAGAAGATAGAGACATATTGCAACAGGTGGTTTTTCAACCCACATTGGGTTTCCAC
The DNA here is from genome assembly GCA_000404065.3 of Pinus taeda. NCBI lineage: Eukaryota > Viridiplantae > Streptophyta > Pinopsida > Pinales > Pinaceae > Pinus > Pinus taeda. The sequence continues at coordinate 113,315 of APFE031734452.1, read as the reverse complement.
CTTATATCGGGTGTTCTTTGGTGTGACTATCTATTTTTCTTGTTCATGCTCATTATTATATGGTACTGACATACAAGTTAATGATCAATATCTGAAGATTAAATTAAAGTATAAATCAGGAAGACATATTGAAAAGAATTGGATAATACTGATTCACCCCCCCCTCTCAGTATTATTTCCAAGGCAATTATAGTGAGCTTTTTTCAAAAGTAATACATCATTAGTTCTTAAAATTTTCAATATAATGATCTTTCAAATATCAGTCAGTTCTTATATACATGTTCTTATTCCATCAAGTAGATAAATTCCAGTTTCAATTATAGAAATTAGATGAGGAGGGTAATCCACAGTGTGTGATTCATTGGACTTCCTTAGCAAGGAAGAATACCAATGAATTTTCCTTCACTGATTACACCATTCAATTTTTATACATGGTTTCATGTTTGCTTCACAATGATGTTGTTCCTAGGATTTCCCCTGAAATCAAGAGAATTCTCCGTCTGTGTGAGCAAGCAAAGACTAGAGATTGGTAGTTGTACCAAAATTATACAGAGATCAGAGTATATGGATGTGATTTTCCTCCATATAAACTGCCTATGTTTGTACCAATTAGGATTTTTCACTTGAATATATTAGGCATATGATGAACATGGATGAGTTGCAATTTGTGTCAGCTAAAAAGAAATCTCATTTTAAATTAAAGGCTCAGACTAGAGCTTTTATTTGTAATATTAGAGCAACAACAAAAGAAGCAGACCTTCTCTTGAAGAAAATGAAATTTAAATTGGGTTTTACTTGGTCTTATGATCCCTTGGGGATTATTTCTAAGCTAAGGGTAGAACAAAAAACTATTCCTTATGCACACACTCCTAGACCAGAGAGAAAACAATACATGAACCAACCAGAGTGGCAGGAGAATACATTGCAGGAAGCATAGGAGTAGGTTTTCATTTCTACAACAACACAAACTCTGAAACCATAGGAAAACCATGCAAAACAGGCAAGGAAAAGTATTTCCCCTCTTATTTCAGAAATTCAGCAGTTTGAATTCATTATGTACAAAAAGTAGAAAAAGAACACTCTTGAAGAACCATCTCAGGAAGAGTGTTCACAGGAACATACTACATTAGTTTTATCAGGTCCTTATGTTGCAACATTCCCAAGAGTTCAAGAAATTTTCTCAAGCTCTCATGTATCTTCAGTCACTCACGATCCATTAGAATCATTTCAGAGAGGAGAGCTATCTCACACTACTATAGAACATAATATATTTTCTAGGTACGAGGAAATTAAGAAGAAGAATGAGGCACTCAAGGCCACTACTTATTCAGAGTTTTGGAAGAAAACTTCAGCTTCCAAACATAGTCGTCTCTCAACATTAGATACTCAGTAGGGATGGTTGCAGATGGCACTCTTATAGCCTAAGGTTGCTTTTCCAAAAACTGTAGTAGATTAGAAATAATCTATTTTCTCCTTTGAAACTAAACAGATCCATCCTATTGACCACATTGATGTACACAAACAAGCTGGAGAAATGCGTTACTCCACCTTGACCTGTTCAACCATGACAGCATCCAGGTTGCAAGTTGCAGTGAATAACATTCAATGTCATTTAAAACTTGAAAATATCTCATCACTTTCCAAAGATACTAAATTAAATGTTTCGAAGATCTAGTGATTAAACTGGCATATGATCCCAATAATGTTAAAGTTGTTGAGGAGATAATTAGGATGAAAAATGTTGATATATAAGCATTAATAAAAGAGTTGAAAATCCATACTACTTAAGATCCTCAGACCCAAAAAGTAGGTGAATTAGAAAAGGAAAAGGGGAACACGTTCAAAATCATTGTTGAACAAACCTTATAGATTAAAAGGATGGAGATTGAACTAGAAGGTTTAGTGAAGGAAAAAGAGTAAAAAGAAATTATGGAAACAATTATTCCTATACTAACATCTCCTATTACAAGAACTTCTATTGTAGAAGTTATAGTAGTGGAAACAAACTCCATAGAATCAACAATTGACTTAGCCAAAGAAATGGGAGATTTTTCCATTAAAGGTTAAGAGATTTAGAAGCTGAAGGCTCAACTCAACAATCTCCAAGAGAAGAAGTTAAAGATTAATAATGTTTACTTAGTAGAGCTTCATAAAACTCATAGGCTAACTCAAAGAATAAAGTCTCTAGAAAACGAAACTTATATTTCTTAGACCATTACATAAGCCAAGGAAAAAATATGGGTAGATATTAATGGGTCTATGACCAAATTGTGGCCTTCGATTGAAATTATTTTTGAATAGGAGTTATTGGAAAGATCGAAGGATGTGATTACAGATGTAAAGAAAGACTTGCGTCAAAAACCGGGAGAGGCTACACCATTAATTAGAATTCTAATTTCAAAGGTAAGGGAATAACTAGAAGAGTTTGAAATAGAGGATAGAACTAAAACAATTTTGCAAGTGAGAAGGATTCTCACTAAAAGAAATATTACGCTACAGACGGAAAATAAATGTCATAATCTAGAAGCCAACATTCAGAAATTTGATAAGAAGTTCAATATTTTGCATCAAAAGGAAATTCCAAGCTTAAGAGGAATGCAAGACAAACTCATTCCCCTTGAAGGATACCAATGAAGGTTGCATGTTATAGCTACAGATGAATCCAGATTTTCCAAGATCATGGGAACTCTTACAAGGATTGCCTTTAGTGAAGGTTTAAGTTTTGATTTATTGATTAAGAGATCAATCATTTTTTTGTAATTAAGGCCACTTTTCAGAAATAAACTGAAGTGGATGAAACATTAAGAAAGTTAACTAAATATTCCACTCCAGATGAAGAAATACAGGACAATATATGTCATCTTCTTGAATAAACAGATATATATTTCTAGCACAAGACAACAACTATTTAGCAACAAGATGAAGATTTCCAAAAGCAACAAAAAAACATATGTTTCAGCCTAGTAATTACTAGAAGCCTCAAATTTAGTGCCAAGAGGCCTAAGAAGTTTTATTTGTCTATACTATAGATATATTTTTGTAAACAATTTTGAGATATTTTGTAAATAAATCTTGATATTTAAAATCAATATATTTTTAAGAAAGTTTTATAAATAATTTGTAGATCAAAGTATAAAGGGTTGAACCATTGTGATAGACTCTTGAGCAGACTTGTAATCATCTAACATTATTTGGTGAAAGTAATATTAAGGATTTTGGATTCATCTTGAAACAACTTATCTCTCTGTGAGTACTTCTATGTTATTGTATTTTCATTTTATTTAAGTATGGATATATTTGAAATTAATGGGAATTTTGAGTATGATAATATCAACTTTAAATTTATCTGAAAGCCCCAATGGAGTTATTATCAATTACAAAGATTATTTAATTACACAATTTGTTTTAATTAACTCCTCTACATCTTTAAATTGACACTTCCCCTTAAGTTAAATATATAATGTTGGCTGTAAAAGAATTTTACATGCTTCATCTATATATGACTAGGTTAAATAATATGTTTGAAGATTTAATGAGACACATATTTCTTTAAAGTTCAACCCTACATATCTCTTGGAAAGATAAATTCTGCTAGGGGTGAAGAGCCATCCCTTCTAATACATCACAAGTAATTAAGAAATTACACATATTTAAATAGTTTATAGCATTAGTCATCCAATAACTCAAAACAAACAAAACATTTTAGATGCTCTCACATAATTCCTTAACCTAGAATTATCCACTCAGGAACGACATGAGATTGGCGTCATTACCAAGGAATGAAAAATTTTGAATTTATTTTTCTCTCGGACAATTATTAGATTGTCCTTTTAATGGTGAATAAATGGTTAGTAGGTTAAAAAAATTCACCTCGTGATTCTACAAAATAAAACTTGTTTCACACAGGCATACCAAGTCTTTCTTAGACCCTCAACTTTATTCTCCATTTTCAGGTCCTCTTAGAAGCCTCTTCCTCTACTCTTGTGGCTATTCCACCTAAAATTGTTTTGGAAATCAATCTTTTTAGACCATTCCCAATTCCTCCTGAACTATCATATCTAGGACCAAAAGTGTTAAAACTTTTTTCTAAATGGGTTGATTTGCAATAATATCTTCTTGTTTATCAATTAGAATCTTACCATATCCCTGGAACTCTTTCAGAATCTCCAAAATCAAAAGAATAATTAGGTTTAGAATTACCTAAATTAAAACCTAGTGATTTCATTTCTTTTGTCATTCATACATATCCATCTACTTATGTTAAACTTGAATACAACTTCTTTATTTATACCAATCCTTTATTTGAAAGTAAAGGAAAATTTGGTCTATAAATTTAGAATTTAGTTATACAAACACCACTAATAAAAACTTCCAAAACTTTTACTCAATCATCTTCACCTCCCTTGTCTCCCATAAGTTCAACTTCATCCTCACCTTCTCCTTCCCCTCAAACTTCATCCTCATCCTCATTATCCTCACCTAATCAAATGGTTGGTTTTCAACTGATCCGAATTTAAATAGGACGCAACAAATTATAGATATAACCACACACACAAAGATGCAACAGAAATAAAACTTCATTTAATTAATATCGAAGACTGAAATATGCTTACATATAGAACGGAAATAAACTAGCTCGAGTGATGGTAACTTATCCTTGAGAAGAGATGTCGAGGCTACATGCCTCTGAACTCTATTACAATGAGGCTCCAAGGCTTATTTATTATTGATAAATAATGGAAAGCCCTAAACATCGAAAAACCTAACCCTAGGATATAAAACACCAAACTATGGGCCCCGTTGGGGTAAGTTGGTACATCAACTTCCTGGGGTCATAACGTTGCCATGAAATCTCCATTTCATGCACATGATACCTCGTTATAAATATATCTTAGGACTAGAACTGCTAATAGCGAATATTGATTGAAAACATCATATTCACCATTGGTAGTTTTCCCAAAAAATGTCATTTAGGGCCTCAAAACAACTTTGAAAGTTCAAGACTTGAAAAAATGCAAAAAATAATAAATTATGCTACAATTAAGGAAACTGAAAATCTGACATAAAAAATGGTGGGGGTTCAAGTGGATTAGGCAGGTGGCCACCAATATCCACTTGGATCATCAACCCATCATTAATGCTCATTATGCAGCATTAGTCCTTCGTGGCCGGTTTAACAATTTTCGAGATTGATATCTAAAGCACTTACCTAGGTTCAATGAGGAAACTGGTTTGTCTTTCCAAGATCTTTTAGAAGAATTTTTGGACTCTGTTGATAATGAGAATATAGAACATGAAGATGTGTACATGAGACTATTTGTTCAAAACCTTTAGGGAAATGTTAGGATTTGGTTTAGACAATTACGAGCTTGTTCTATCCCAATTGGAATGAATGAATTAATATATTTAAAAACCAATGGGGAGTTAAAAATGATCTTGTATACTATCTTATAGAGTTTTATGACCTAAAAAGAAACCTTGGTGAACATGTGGCTGATTTCATGAAACGATTCAATAAAAGTTATAATAAAATGCCACTAGACTGTAAACCACTAGTGGCTACTGCTAAAGTTACATTTTCCAAAGGTTTTGATGATGATTTTGTTTTTATGCTTAGAGAAATAACATTTTTCACCCTAACATACATGCAGACCAATTCCATTGAAGTGGAGGCTAATAGATCAACATCATCCAAACTTGAATCAAAGGTAGAAAAGGCTGAAAGAAAAATGAAAGCTAGGGAAGAAGGAACTTCTTCATCTAAAAGTAAGAGTGAGGATCATAAAATAGATGAAATTACTTCTTTGTTAAGAACTATTTCTAATATAATTTCAAAAATGGAAGCACAACCTAGGGTAGCTCGACAAGCATGACATTTACCTCAAGTTAAGTATAAAATACCTTTTCAACCCCAAACCTTGCAGAGACCTAATGCCAATCATCAAATTAAACCCCCATTAATGATTGATGATTAGGAAACCATCGAAACGTGTCCTTTAGTCACCAATTATATCAATTATTCTGATGATCCATCAAATCAAAATCATATCATTCTAGTTTCTCAGGATCACCCTTCACTTCAAGGTCAAGAAGCCTCTTAGGTTTCTAAATATCAGGGCTTCTCTAGATTTCTTATTGCATAATTAAACAAAGGATATGATTTAAGACCCATACTAGGACCTGGTAGACCACCTAAAACTATCACATCACTATTAATGAAACACCAGTCAAAACAATTGAAACATAGGCAACAATGATTCAGCCATTAAATAGATCAAATGAACAAGACACATTTGAAAATATTGTTCTAACAACTTTTAATGTTGAGAGAGAACCAGAAATAGTCAAGTTTCAAATTCCATTATCTGAACTCTCCAAAAACCCAGGTTACAAGAATCAAATATCAAAATGGACTCAAGCTGCAAGTATTGATGCTGAGGACGATGTGATCAGTTTACATGATGAAAAACCTTCATTGGTTTTTGGTCCTAGTTCTGATATGATTGATGAAAATGTTCCTCCCTTTTATGTTACTTTAAAAATGCATGATTTTCTATTATATAACTATATGTTAGATTTTTGGGTCTCTCACAATCTAATGCCCAAAGTAACTATGGATCAACTTCAATTACAAATGACAAGACCTTATTATGATCTATACACTTTTGATTCGAAGAAATTACCTTGTCTTGGATAACCAAAGATTTAGTTGTAACACATTTGTTTTAGATATTGTTGTTGCAGATATTCCACAAAAATTTGGAATGTTATTATCTAGATCTTATTGTTCCAAGTTAGGGTGAAGTATGCAAATGAATATGTATTTTTCTACAATTCCTATTTATGGGGGAGAGCATCTTAGATTATACAAAGAGGTGGGATTTATCAATATTGTTTGTAAAGATGATAAATCCATAAATCATCCTATTTATGCTATTGATAATAATTTCGGATGCTTTTCTTTATCAACTAATTATCTCCAAAATTTTCAACTTAGCATTGAACAGATTGGAAATAAACCTAAATGTATGAAAATTGATGTTTGGAAGTTATACTTCGATGGATATTTTTCCAAATATCGACTTGGAGTTGGAATTGTACTTATCTCTCCAGATAACAAAAATATAAAGCAATATTTTAAGTTATACTTTGATGTTAAAAACAATGTAGTAGAGTATGAAACTTTACTTTTACAGCTACAATTAGCTAAAAGTCTGAAAGTTCAAAACTAATTTTGAAAGAAGTAAGAAATCTATGCCAAGCAAAACATCCTAGGATTAGATCTGATCAAAATGAGGTATGGGATTCTGTGGATAAGTACTTTCAAAGTTATAACATTACAACTATCGCTATGGATGAAAAAATTTATGCAAACTCTTTTGGTAGTCTCTTCTAGCTCTTTTAAAATTTCTGATCCAATGCAATTACAATATTGAATTCAAGTAAATATATGTCTTCAATCCTTGAAACCATAAACATTGGCAATTTTTTGAGGGTGATGAGAAATTGAAGATTTTCTTACAAGGAATTGATGAAATTTCAGCTCCACAAATTGAAGAAGAACAAATCATTCATCATAAGTTAAATAATGAAAATGAAACCTCATAATTTTTCTTGCCAACCTGAATGCCTTCTCCAATGATTCAAGTTCCCAAAGACGAACCTCATGTTGAATGTTATCCTTTAAAGTCCCTATGAAGACATCAATCATTTGCTTCTGTAGAATATCACTTACCCTTATATTCAATTTTTGAAAGTCCTCAATGTGCTCTGCCATTGAACACTTTTGTTTGAGATTTATCAATTGACTAAAGAAGGTGTTTCTCTTTGTGTCCTCATAATGTTCTATCATTTCCTCCGTGAAAATTGACCACATAACAAGTGGTTTATGAGAATAGAGCCCTTTATACGATAAAAATTGATATGGTTCTAATTATGAAGATGCAATACATACCTTTTGTAATAGTTTCACCTCATGTAGATCAAAATATTGCTCCATCTATAGTATAGAATTTACCAAATCCTTGCCATAAAACTTCCTCATATCGCCTTTTCTTGATTTTAGGAGCTCAAACTTTAAATGACTGTAACTCTGTAATTTCATATGTCCAAGTTCTAAAATTTTGTCCTGCATTAACCCTCTGAGTCCTCTTTCTAATCCCACAAGTATGATCAAGATTTCATTCTACAAGGAAGAGCTATGTCAAATATCCCACGATGACTTGATTATAGACTGGTTCACTAGAGCGAACTTGTACAAAGTGCCACCTGTTCCTGTTTCAACCTTAAGACCTGAAACTGATACACAAAAAACTACAGTCTGTCTGATTTCTGTAACTTCTTACAAAATTTCAATCTGATGCTCAAATAGAAAGTAATGATGATTTTTCCAAGGTCACTTGTAAAAATATAGCGAGATAAGATATGAAATTTGGAATCGAGCTTCACCAAGATTTCGACTCAAATGGTTTTTAATTTCAGAGTTTGAACATTCGTAGAAACAATTTGATAGCTAACATGCCATGATGACCTGTTTGAGATGAAATTCTGGAGCTTCCAAAAACCCTAACTTCCTCGGATCATATCTTTGAAAATATAGCGAGACAAGATCTGAAATTCAGACTCGAGGTTCTGACCAATTTCTTCTCAAATGGGTTTTTTTTAGCTTCTGAAACTTCGTAGTGAAAAAGCTATAGTTATAATTCAATGGTGACCTATTTGGAGCAGCAAAACCCTAGAATCCAAAGCTCTGTTACTAAATGTTATGAAACCAGCTCACAAAAAGATACAAAATATAGATAAACGCCTTCAAAATAAGCCTCTTCAAGGGGGAAACCCTCTTTACATTACACAAATGAACAATTCTTGGATGATACAAATGACAAGACCTCATTTTTATATACAGGAGTCTAAGGGGTCATAATATAATCAAAGGCGACATAAGAATAATAATGTAAGGGCACAATAATAACAATAGTGGGCTTGTATGGACACAATAATAACAATATGGGGACTACATGGGCATAACAATATAATAAGGGGGTTGTACTAATAATAATAAGGGTTTACACTAGTAGTATAGGGACCTAAGATATTTACTATTATTAATTATTAATATTTATTTATAAAGGTTTGATCAAATATTTGATCATTATTATTTATTAGACCCTTGGGTTTATAATATCAATCTCTTGGGTTTATTAATCTAAGGGTGCATATTCTTAGGGAATAATATTATTCATAGCGTTTATAATATTAATCCTAGGGTTTGATATAAATCCCTTGGGTTTATAATCATGGTCATCCATGGTCAACTATGGTCCACCGTGGTCCAACGTCACATTGTGACAATGATTGTCTCATTGCTAAAATCAATCATGGTCAATCATGGTATATCATTATCAATCATATTCAATATGAAAATCAACCATGGTTAATCATGGTTAGTCACGGTCAACCATGGTCAATGATGATCAACCATCATCAACCATTGTCCACCATGGTTCAATGTCGAATTGTGACAAAGATTGTCTCAATATTAAAATCAACCATGCTCAACTATTGTCAATAACGAAGGTCACATTGTGTCAAAGATTCTCTCACGGTCCAATGTCACATTGTGACAATTATGGTCAACCACGGTCTAATGTCGCATTGCGACAAAGATTGTCTCAATATAAAAATCAGCCATGGTGAACCATAATAAATAATGGTCAGCATGGTCTATTATGAAACTAGCTCACAGAAAGATAGAAAAGATAGATCAACGCCTTAGAATTCAGCCTCTTCGAGGGGGCAACCTCCTTTACATTACGCAAATGAATGATTCCTTGATGATTCAAATGACAAAACCTCTTTTCTATATATAGGAGTCTAAGGAGTCACAATATAACCTAGCCGACCTAACAATAATAATA
>APFE031734452.1:31665-93362 GCA_000404065.3 Pinus taeda | reverse complement strand
GCAGCAAGTGGTTTTCACCCACATTGGGTTTCCACCTTTTATCTGGTGTTCTTTGATGTGACTGTCTGTTTTTCTTGTTCATGCTCATTGTTTTATGGTACTGATATGCAAAAATAATTCAAAGTATAAATAAGAAAGATTTGGTAAAAGAATTAGATAATACTGATTCACCCCCCCCCCTCTCAGTATTATTGTCAACAAAAAGTCTCCTCTAATGAGGAAATAACTAGTTCAGAGGGACACATAGAAAAAGAGACATGTATTCTGCCGAAAACTACCAGTGGCAATGAAGAAGGAACGGAGTGAGGAGGTACAAAAAAGGTCCAACTTTCATTCAATATCTAGAAGGAGCTTGAAAAGGTAAGAATTCTTGTACCCATGATTGAGCTTCTAAAGGAGCCTTCTTATAAAGCTGAGGTCTCTCAATTTATGCATCCCTCTATCTCAGCACCAGCCCATGATAGTTTGAACCTCTAAGAGGAAAGGCTAATGGTTGTTTTTGGGCCACATGTGGAAGAGTTGGATCCTTCTACTGGGCCTTTTTATGTGACTTTGCTAATCCATGACCTTTTGCTACATAATTTCATGTTGGATTCAAGAGATTCCCACAACCTCATGCCATTATCAGTAATGGAACAGCTGAGTTTGGAGATCACCAGACCATACAAAGACTTGTACTCCTTTGACTCCAAGAGAGTCAAGTGCATAGGCATGATAAAGGATCTAGTGGTAAAATTAGCTCAGATCCTGGTGAAAAGTGTGGTAATGGGTATAGTGGTGGCTAATATAGCTCCTCCTTTTGGAATTCTCTTATCCAAATATTGGGGTTCCAAGGTGGGTGGCTCTATCAAACTATATCTAACTTATGCCACCATTCCCACCTTTGGAGGTGAACAAACAAGGTTGTACAGAGTATCTCGATTTGTGAAAACCTTGACCCAAACTAAAGGCTCAGAAAACTTCCTAGGACATGGGAAAGACAATGACATCTCCTTCCTATTCTTAGAAGAAGATGAAAACCTCTTAGATGAAGCATCAGTGCACTTGACAAGGAAATTTAAATACCAACATTTAAATGAAAATGAAGTATGGAAATTGTACTTCGATGGAGCAAACTCAAAAGGGGGAAATGGAGCTAGAATATTGTTGGTATCCCCGAAAGGGAGCATGATACCACTCTCATTCAAGCTTGAATTTGAGGCAACCAACAATGTAGCAGAGTATGAGGCATTGCTCCTAGGGTTACAAACATCAAAAGCGATGAATATTGAATGCCTAGCAGTCTATGGAGATTCTGAATTGGTCGTAAGGAAGATCAAAAATCAATGCCAGACCAAACACCCCAGGTTGAGGATGTACCAAAATGAAGTGTGGGACTTAATCGAAAATTTTTTCCTGGCCTTTAACATCTAGTTTCTTCCCAGGGAAGAAAAAAGGATGTATGACTCTCTTACGGCAGCTACAAATACTTTCAGGCCCCCACAGAATCCACTCATCATATATGAGATAGAAGTTAGACAAAGGCCTTCAATACCCAATAATGTCAAACATTGGAAGGTATTTTAAGATGATGAGCAGGTAAAAAAATTCATAGAAGTCATTGGGGACTTTTCCCACTCCACCATCGATCAAGAAGAAGAAGAATCAGAACAAGAAGCCACTCCGTGGAAAGACACAATGGTTGGGCAAACAAATTTGCAACTAAAAGGGAGTACCATCCCTTATGGACTTGTTCCACTTGAAAGACTTTTCAATAAGGATGACATAGCATCTAAACAAATGGCCCCAGAGAAGGATGAGCAAATAGAGGACTACAACATCAGATCAAAGGAGGTAACCCAAATGATCAGGTTATCCAAAGAAATTTCCTTACAATACATATAGAGGTATTTAGATATATTCAAAAATTACAAAAATGTAATTTCTTGGTCTTATAATGATTTGAAATCATTTGATACAAATATTATTTAGCAAAAAATTCCTTTGAAAGGTGGGTTAAAGCCATGCAAAAAAAAACTCAGACAAATAAACCCACTCTTACTCCCCTCCATTGAAAAGGAGGTAAGGAAGCTGCTGCAGGCCAAGATCATTGTTAGAAAATTATATATTATAGAGAAATGGAACACATAAGATATTGTAGAAATATAAACACAGAAAACACATAAAACAAGAGAGACACAAATATACGTGGTTCACCCAGTTTGGGCTATGTCCACAGAGAAACAACCAATCCTTCCTTTTATATTATCCAATAAACTAAAGAGATACAACCTACAATAGATCCATTGTAATTTCCTCTTTGCTCTCAATCTCCTCTCTCTTCCTCACTCAGAATACAGATATATATAAACGCAATACAATTCCCTCATATATAGCAAGGGGTTGCCTTCTAGGGCTAAAAACCCTAAATTAAAAATAACTTTTACCGTCAGATCTCCACCTAATGGATGGCCCATATATGACTATGAAATTACAACAATTTACAAGGAAATTTTACATCTATTCTTAGCTTCGAGAGCCCCGCCCCTAAACCCCCCACCAAGGGGGCACTCCCAAAGGTCATAGCCACCCCCCCATGGACCCCCTGTGCAGCAAATATTTTACGAGCGGCGTTGCCGGCAATTACGAACTGGGGTCTAATGCAATGATACCTTTGAATACAAAAGATAATCAGGCTCCACACCCAAAAATCATAGTCTCTTTAAGATAATCTAAGTGGGTAGCTAATCTGGTCCCTATCTGTAAAAAGAATGGAGAGATAAGGCCATGTGTGGAATTTCAGAATCTAAATAGGGCATCTCTAAAAGGTAACTACCCCCTACCCAAGATGGACAATATATTGCAGAAGGTAGTGGGTGCACCCAAAATGTCCATGGTGGATGTATTTTTGGAATATAACCAAGTGGTGGTCCACCCTAAAGACTAGACAAAGACTACTTTCACCATCGCATGGGGAACCTTCATGTATGCCTGCATGCCATTCGGGTTGATAAATGCAGGGGCCACATTTCAAAGAGCTATGGACATAGCTTTCGTGGGTGAGAAGGATAAATTCATGGTAGTCTACTTAGATGACATCACAGTCTTTTCTAATACTGATGAAGAGCATATCCTCCATTTAAAGCTCACATTCGAGAAGTGCAGGAGGTATGGCCTCTCCCTGAATCCTAGGAAATCTTGGGTCGTCCTGAATGCGGGAAAAGCTACTTGGACACATAGTGGCCCAGAAAGGAGTAAATATTCACCCAAAATGAGTCAAATCCATCAACCATATTCCCTTGCCCAGAAATAAGAAAGAAGTCCAACCCTTTTTGGGGAGGAGAAATTTCTTAAGGTGATTCATACCCAACTGTGCTGAGATAGTCAAAGGTATAACAGACATGCTCAAGAAGGAGAATGATGTTAAGTGGATCTTTGTCCCCCGTAATTATTTCACCCAACTCAATGAAGCTTTGGCTGAGGCTCTAGTGCTAATCAACCTAGATTATTCAATGTATTTTTATATGTTTTCTTTCACCTCTCCACATACCATTGTTGATGTAATGTTACAAAAAAATAAAGACGGTTATGAGCAACCCATTTCCTTTTTTAGTCAATTTCTAAGGGATGTTGAGCTGAATTATAATATACTGTAGAAATAGGCCTATGCACTGGTCAAGGTGCTGAAGTCATTTCATACATATGTGCTACAATCAGAAATCACATCGTTCATTCCAACAACTACAATCAAGGACATCTTGGTGCAGGGAGACAACGAAGGAAAGAGGGCAGGTGGATAGCTAAAATACAAGAATATGAGCTAGAAATAAAGCCTACCAAGCTCATCAAAGGCCAAGGGTTGGCCAAGATTCTATTTTAATCCAACCACTAAGCTCTAGGGATAAGCTTGATCACAGAGGACGGCAGACCAAAGGATCACCAAAGAGGAATTAAAATGGTCGAGCAAAAGATCTATACCAAATATGATGGATCACCTAGGTATAAGAACATTTTTCATTACCTCATATTCCTAAGATTCCCATTGGGACTTGATAGATCTAAGTATCAAAGTTTGAGGTTGCAGACACAAAAATAAATTATATCTAATGGACTGCCCTATTGGAAGGACCCAGTGGGGGTATTGCTGCTATTTGTGGTTTAGGAGAAACTCGTGAAGTGATTGATGTTTTCCACGGAGGATTCTGTGGTGGAAACTATAGTTGGAAGACAAAAACACATCCTTCAGGAATGATTCTACTGGCCCACATTGTTTGGAGATGTTTACTCTCAGGTTAGGTCATGCTAGAAATGCCAATTGTTTGCTGAAAGATAGAAGTTTTCTCCTCTTCCCCTGATTCTTGTGCACATAGAAGAGCCTTTTAGACAATGGGGATTAGACTTCATTGGAGAAATAAATCCACCATCTAGTAGCCAACACAAATGTGTTTTAACAACCACTAACTATTTCACCAAGTGGGTAGAGGCTATCCCAGCTAGAAATTCTATTGACTCAATGGTGATAATATTCATGGAAGAGAACATACTATCCCACTTTGGGTGTCCTTTTATAATCATCACTGATAATGCACAAGCCTTCAAGTCTACCAAGTTATCCAACTTTAGCCCTCAAGGGAATGGGTTGGTTGAGTCTTCTAATAAAACATTGGTGAGGGTTTTAAACAAGACCATCACTGAAAATCAAAGGAATTGGGACTCTCAACTAAAGTTTTCTCTGTGGGCTAACCGTGTAAGGCCCAAACGATCCATTGGGAAATCACCTTTTGAGATAGTATATGGCAAGGCTATTGTCTTCCCTATCCAATTAGAAATTCCAGTAGCTAAGTTTCTACAAGAAGTCGAGGAAGAGCATAGCGCCTTGACTAGAAGGATAAATTAGCTAGTGGAGCTTCACGAGAACAGAGAGTAGGTGGGGACCAAACTATCAAACTACCAACAAAGGATGAAATATATGTTTGGCAAGAATGCTAAGGACATACCTCTTCAGCAGGGATATTTAGTTCTTAGGTGGGATGTCTGACGAGAAGACAAAGGCAAGAATGGGAAATTTGATCCACTATGGTTTGGCCCCTTCAAGATTGCATAAGAGAGCGTAAATAACACTTACATGCTTGAAAAATTGGATGGTGAACTATTGGAATTACCTGTAAATGGTCAGTTTCTAAAATTTTATTTTCAAAATTAGAGTTATTTGTCTCTTTCTCATTGTAAATATCCTGTGTGTATGTTGAAATTGTTATTTGAATTTTTGAGTTTATTTTCAGAAAAGTCCTTTTTCATAGAATTATATTTTGTTTAAGAATAAATCCATGCCCAACAGAAGGAAAGACTACTGCTCTGTAGGTACACAACACCTTCCCAACAAGGTATTATCCCGAGTTGGAGCCAATGTTGTCACTCACTGCATTGTGGGTTTAAGATGGTCAAAGTTACCTAATAATAGTGAATATTAGAGCCACTTTCCCAAGCCATAGAAGATCGTTAAGCTAAATCAGACCCTCCACATCACATAGTTCTCGGAAAGGGTTTTCTAATGGTATATGGAAGTCCAAAAATGGACTCTTGAAGCATAAGATAAACCATTTTGAAGGTCTACGTTAGAAAAGCCAAGCAAACCAAGAAAATGGCTAAGTATGGAGGGTAAATCACAATCAGAGGTCGGGGGCCCCAGCCGTAGTGAATCACAAATTATTGGCACACCGACGGATCCAAGGGATGACACTTTAAAATAACTTGCGGGGGCCGATTTTGCGATATAGGGCGAAATCGTCACGGGAGGTTCGAAAAGGTTGACAAAGGAAATGCTTAATAGAAGAGGTGTGGGCCACCCCCTTATCTCTCCTCCACATGGCACAATCCCACATCTCGGTGACCTCGAAGCTCAACATATTAGCGGATTGACGAGTTCTAAACTTACAAGACCTCACAGTGGACGATATTGCGATATTATGTGAAATCACTGGGAAAGGGATGAAAAGGTTAACAAAGAAAAAGCAAGGAAAAACAAAGGGCCAGGCCACCACTTTCTCTCTCTCCCACATGGCATCAGATATCGGTGGAGGTTACTGTTCCAAATTTTTGAAAATCACCAATATTGTGATGTAGAAAAAAATCATCAGGGAGGGCCTAAAACTAAATACAAAGGAAAGGCATGACAAAACAATGTTGGGAAGGCCTTTTTCACTCTCCTCCAAGGGGCCACATGGAAGCATGTAATTGGTTCTTGGAGCTGACATGGAAGTACAGATGTCGTCGTGGTAGGCGAACACGTGTCACGCAATTTTGACATTTTCAAGGGTCCTTTGGGGTCATTTCCAGGTGACACATGTCACCACTCATAGGGTGACATGTGGTAATGATGATGTCATCCCACATATCGGTGATCGCAACTGCCTAGGGGAGAAACTTAAGGAAAAGTATATTCAGCATGAGGCTGCGGGATTGTGATTGCGATAAGAAAAAGGGCCCCCCGAATGCAATGTTCTATAGGCTATATTTCATGAAGTTTTCGCATCTAGGATGTCGGCCGATGTGGTGTAAGAGGAAATCGGATATAATCCAAGTAATAAAAGGAATAAGGCCCCCACATAGCTATGGAAAGCCTTAGCACTCAAAGGGCTAAGTCCTTGGTCCCACACCCCGATCATATGGAGAGCACTACAAAAGGGGGTGTAATAAGGGGGCTAAGGGTGGAAATCAAAAGTGTTCCCTCTTCACCTATTTTAGAGGTATAAAGACCCGCAGCTAAGAGATTCAACTGTTACACTGCAACAAGACACTGATAGTGTAGGAAAGAGAGAAAACGGGTGTGATGGGTCGGTAGTTAAGGCATAATGTGACGAGGAACCATCCTAGAGAGGATTAACCATGACTTGATAGAAACACGCCCACACTAGAGGCTAGCAAAAAGGAGTGGCATGAAGATATTTCTAGGGCCCATCATTTTAGTTTCGATGGATTAATTTTTTGTTTTTTTGTTTTGATCGATGTGTTGTATTCTCTTTTATTTTCAAGAAAGTAATGTCCCTGCTGTAAGAATTAAAGGACTCACATTGATATAGCCATTCATATAGACATTTGTAAACTTCAGCTTGAAGATATTTCTGTAATTGATTTCCTTTCCTTCCCTCTCATTATAAAAGGGAGGAAGAAAGTGTATGCACTTCTGAAGTTGTATGGATTCTAGATCTACTTCTTTCTTAATATGAATGAAACATTGGCAAGTCCCATGCTTGAGTATTACAATATGTTGTTTCTCTGTTAAAATTCCATTATGTTCGCACTTGCTCTCTAATTTCAAGCAATGGTAGTTGCCAGAAATATCTCTTATATTCTTACATATTCATTGGTGTGAACTAGTTAATACATATGCATGTATGCAAGTCTGACATTATATATTTAAATGTGTGCTTCCTGAAATCATAGAATTCACTCTTCTTACATCCACCTTTCTATCTTTAACTCGGATAAGTATAGAAATCTTGATGTTTCAAGCACTATGTGATGAGTTATTATTATCTTTCTCTTCTTTCATTATTTTTCAAAATCTAATTAGACTATAAGCCCTTGATTACTCGGCCTCCACTTGCTTTTTCCTTATTCTTTTGAGTTGCATATGTGAAAGGATACCATAAATACATGGCTTATATCCTTGGATGAAGGAACCAACCCATGATGTTATGTGTATATTTGTAATTACTGTGTAGAAGATGCATATGATGCCTTCAGTTTCTTAAGGATCATATGAGATAAATAAAATTTAGATGTTCCCAGGAACTAATCTTGTAAGAAATCCAAGGTTGTATATGGGAGAGACAACATATACTAAGATATTGCAGATGAATCTGTCTTCCTTAAGTTCCATGGATGTATTCCTAGTTTCAAAAGATTTTGGACATGTTTTCCACCACTCTATTAATGGATTTTAGAATATTTTAAACCCGTTGTTTGTGAGGAAGTCTCCATTTTTCTATTTACTCAAGGGTTCTACATTGTTGTAATTCACCATGAGACAAATAAAACATTTCCACTCCATACCTTGTTTTATGGGCTATGCAAGTTTATGTAAGAAACCAACTCTTTCACAAATTTTCCTTCTCTGATGTTTATGTGGTGAGAATTATAAATCCATTACTGCATTTTGAGTTTCTAAATAATGCTTATGTGGTGACAATTATAAACTCATCACTACATTTTGAGATCAAGGCCTCCATTGGAAATGCCTTGGGAAATTTTGTTTATGTGGCTAGAAATTAGAAGTATCATTATTGCAAGTATGCCATGTTGTTTGTAAACATAAAACATAATTTCCAAAGGATATTTTAATAAAGAAAGTGGGTAAGTCTTGAAGCCAAATATTATAATATGAGCATGTATCTTTTTCATATGTCAATTATGCCTTAAATATGTCCATTTGGAGTCGTTTTGTCTAAAGCAAAATTTGATTGAGTTTGGGAATCCTTAAACCTAAAAGAAGAGAAATCTTGCTCAAAGGAAAAGATCCAAGGAACACCACCACTTGATAGAGGTGGAGGAAGCCGCATAGTAAGATGAAGTCGAAAATGAAAAATAATCTCTTTATGCATCCCGCGGAGGACAATCCTCCTAGTTTTCCCCACTCATTGATAATCAATCAAAGGTCGTATTAATATGAGAAGAGAAATGGGAAAAGTGAATGAGAAAGATGAACCATCGTCTAAATATGTTTTCTTGTATAGGTTTCTAAATAATACGGAATCCTATTTATATGTGATTTCTAAAAGGAAATATTCCAAGTGCTAAATGAACTAGGAAATATAAAATAGTTTTGATTTAAACTCTCGTATGTGTGTATATTAATTTTTTAGAAATTTATAAATAATAATAGCTAAAATGTACCAAATAGACCTATTAACTAAATTCAACTATATTGATAAAAGTAAGTTTTATTATTGTATATGGTATTGAAGAGATTGCGATGACTATCTCATTTGCCTATATAGAGTTTTCAATGAACAACCTTCACATAAAAAGTTTCTTAATAGTATATCTCTATGTTATGTGTTCTTAATTTAGAGATTTTCAAGTATTGAAAGATTTTCATTTCAATTTTTGTATTTCTCAATATATATAAACGCACAGACAAGCTTCGATCCATTTTAAATCTGATTCATCTTAAATTTAGATCTATCAAGAACTGAGAGGAGTCAAATCTTTGAAGGTGCAGACCTCTTTTTTGAGTGCAAAACTTGAGGAAAGGTTTTCACCTTGAAAGATTTGATTCCCTCTCAACGGTTGATAGGTTTGGACTTGAGATGGTTCTATGCTCTCTCTCTCTCTCTCTCTCTCTCTCTTTATATATATATATATATATATATATATATATATATATATATATAGATAGATATTCTTCACACATTTAAATAGTCTATATTACATAAGAATACTAGGAAAAATCGTAGGTTTTCAAAATTTGGAGCCCAATAGTCATCAAACATAAAATAAAAAACTAAAAAAATAGTTTATTTATTTATTTGTAAATCTAGGTTTTCTATTAACTCAACAAAAAATTTACATTGGTTTTCCTTGAAATGTTGTTGGCCTCACCCCTGCTAGATTTATTGGCCAGAAAAGAGAGACCCACATACATAGATAACAAAATCTATACATGAGAGAACAAGAGGTTTACTTGCCATAAGCGTCAAAAGTCATGAAAAATTAGAAAGACTCCCTTGGACATAACTATTCAACAAATTTTACTGTCGCTAGGTTGTCAGGACCTAACCTCAAAGACAATGAAGGATCAAATTCACAATGGACATGGCCCTCCATATGGGCCATTTGAGCTTCCAACTCTTCCACTATTTCCTGAATCTGACATTTTCCATGCCATAAGTCGGCCATACGATCATGCATTTTTCATTGATTTCTCTGGAGGTGACTGATAGAAATAGGGAGAGCCAAATGTTCCTTGGGTATGTATAGGTTATTTGGATTTCTTGTACCTCTAATCACGGTTTCTCCTGTATCAAGCTCACAAACAACACATCGATTTGATCGAAACACTACTTCATTTCCTTGATCACACATTTGAATCACACTCAACGGGCTATGCTTTAAGCCATCAACATACATAACATTCCCATCTTTAACTTTTTCTTTCAAGAAAACAGAGCCTTTACCTTTTATGACAGCAGGAGTGTCATTTCCAAATGAGACACTCTTTTCCTTTTCTAAAGCATTATATGAGTGTATTTTTTCTTTGTCACTTGTCATGTGTTTTGAGCATCCATTGTCGATGTACCACTAGTTTTCTTGTCCTTATGCATAAAAGGCTATACCACATCTTTCTGTTCACGATTCTTTCTTTCTACATATTTTGGGATTTAATGGAGTTTGCTTCTTTTGAGATATTTGCTGAAATTTACTGCTGCATTCAGATTCTTCATGGCCAAAGTTGTTACAGATTTAGCATTCTATTTCATTTTCAAGAAGACAAAAGTTATTATAGGAACTTTTCTTTATCCCTGTCACATTTCTTTGATTTCGTGCTTCTCTGGTCATGATGGTTTTGTAAGCAACATATTGAGCAGCTTTGTGTCCAAAATTATGACATGTGAAACATTGACCATTAAAGAAGTTCCTGCGATTATCGACTCTACTGACCTAGTGATTGTAGTTTTTATTGATATTTGCCTTTGAAGCAAATTGAGTATGATGTACCTATGGTTGATTGTGGCTTCTGTTCATCCTTGAAGTAAATTGAGCCTAATTTACCTAGTGATCTACTTTATGCCTTTGTTGATGATTGTCAAATTGTTCATTGCTCTTTATTGCATCAAGATAGCATTTAGTGGAGGTTGATGGCTTCTATGATTGAGATGCTTCTTCAGTATATCCAAGACCTATCTTTATCAGAGGAGAATGTTGCACTTTGATAATTTCATTTAAGGTTTCTGATCTTTTAGCAAATCTAAGATTGAGAGCTTTTGTTTTCTCAAGATCCTTTCTTAGAGCCACAATTTCACATTCTAGTTTTTCGTTGTGTTTTTCTCTTCAACAAGTTGGTATGTCAAGGTATCTATAATCATATTATTTTCCTCTAAATAGATTTTGAGTTTAGATATTTCTTCATAAAGGTGATTTTCATCTAAAGCATCCAAAACGTCATCATCTTCATAAGCCATCAGAAGTCTATAGTGATTATTATTTTCATCTTCATCACTATTTGATAGACCATCGCTATCTTCATAAGTATAGTAGCTCTTTTTACTTACACTTTATTTTCTATTCCATTTTGCAGATTCCTTCCCTTTATCATATTTATCTTTATGAGGAAATTTGGTAGCATAATGACCAACTCTACCACGTGAAAAACATTTGAAAGGTAGTTTACCTCTGAATCTTCTGGAACCCCATTGAAGCATTTTGACAAAGTTTACTTCCTCTTCTTCTTCTAAAATATGTCCTGATTCATTGAGTTCTTCTTTTCCTTTTGCTGAAGCTTTAAATGTGGCTTCTCCTATCTAATAGACCACCTTTTCTCATCTCAAAGGTAGTTAAGATTTAGTGAAGCTATGTCATAATAATAGTCTATAGATCCTACTTTTCTTCTATGGTAGATACTTTTGATTCAAATTTAGCAGATAAGGATCTTAAAACTTTTTCAACTAAGGTAACTTCCTTTATCTCTTCACCTAGATTCTTCATGCAATTAACAACCTCATCTATATGTAAGAAGTAACTATCTATACTTTCATCATTGTGCATCTTCAGAGTTTCATATTGAATTCTGAGAGCTTGTAGTTTAGCACATTTTACTTGAGAGTCTCCTACGTAGCTTAGAACGATTTTGTCCCATATTTCTTTGGTTGATTTGAGTTGCATAAATTTGAAAAACTTTGATTGTGACAAACTTTGTAATAATTATTAACAGCCTTGGCATTGGTTTCATATTGCTTTTTACCTATCGTATCTGTAGGAATTGCTGATGGAAATGTATATCCTCCTTCCACGATTTCCCAGACATTTATTCTAAGAGATTGAAGATAGGTTGTGTTTCTTACATTCCAATAAATGAAGTTTATCCCATCAAAGATTGGCAGTCTGATGGATCCCCTGCTTTCTTGATTACTCATGATGATGGATCTACCTTCAAGCGATCAAGATTCTTTTGAAGGACCTGCTCTAATACCAATTGTTGGAAATAATACTGAGAGGGGGGTTGAATCAATGTTATCAGATCAATAATTTAATTTTCAAAACTAATTTGTATATGCTACTTCAGCTCAATGAACTAGCGTGTATACGCAACTATACTTAATGAAACCAGTGTATATGTAGAGATCTTTTGATGTACCCAAATTATCAAGTAGTGAACTTTAATCAGTATATTAACAATTCATTAGAAAATGTAGTAAAAGTAGAATAAAGCATCACAAATAGACAACACACATAAACACCAAGATATAAGGTGGAAACCCAATGTGGGTGAAAACCACCTACTGTAATCGTCTCTGTCTTATTTTAATAATAAGAAAATTATGTTTACAATTTTTGTATTGGTGCAGCCTTATACTAGTATGCAGGGTTCTACCAGCAAAAGCCTACAACCTTCTCTCATTCTCTAGCTTCTAATAGAGGGGAGCTACAACCCCATAGCTCTTGTACTAGCTGATATGTTTACTAGTACGTAGGTGTCGGCCTATAGAAGGCTACAACCTTCTCCTTTCTTCCAAGGACCACGTTTCATATATTTTTAGACGGGATCAATTAACAACATCATCCGATCATCAAATATATCTGCATCAACCAATCTCCTATTGAACCAACCACAACCAAATCATTCAATCACTTTGACAACCCATCAATCTGATCTTTCAGAATGCTGTCACCAGAATACAGTAACCAGAACCCAAGCTAGAACCCAGAACATTGTAACAACAAACAACAGCAACTAAAACATATATTATAAGGTATTCACTACTTTCTTGTGCCCAACCTATGTGTATACATGCTTTCCTCAAAGCCAACCATCGTATACATCTGCAAATATTAATTTGTAATTTTGTAGCTATATCAAACTTCAGTTATACTGAGATCATATCATTTACAAAATAATATATGTGTTAATATTTAGATCTAGAATATTCATGAGGAAAAACACATAATGATAGTTCACTTTACGCCTTAAGATCTTGATCCACCATTAGATATTATCCTCTATCAACTGCTAAGTTTCCTCCTTGGTTCAGATCCATCAATGCACCATAACCCAATAACCTGCATACTAGATCTCACTCTTCATCAAATGTTCAATGCTTGAGTGCTTTGGCCTAATGATCTTCTCCTCCTTTTATAGTTTTAGGCCTATCTCAATACCATGGACAACCACTTAGGACCATTACCTTGGATCAAATACCTAGGGTCAATAACTCAGACTCGATACCTTGGACCAATACCATGGATCAAAATACCGTGGACCAAATACTTCAGACAAAAAACTTAGTTTTCCAAGGTATACATGCTTTTCCTTTTGTTAAAGTGTGTGTGTAAGTATACACAACTTGTATACAGTGAACCCGCGTGTATACCTGGCTTGGCCCATGGCTAACCCACTTGTATACGTGGCTTGGCCAATCGCGAACCTGTGTATAGCTCTCTTTATTCATTCTATGAAGTCTGATCTATAAATATGAGCTATTAACCCACTGTACTGTCATCTGAGAGAGTTGACATCAAGGACAACACCTGTGTCATACTACCAACACAATATAGAAGGCCTCAACTGCAGCTACTTCCAAGGGAAAGAAAGGAACAACTTGATCATATCCCTCATCCTTTCTACTTGGAAGATGTCCCCAATGAACAATCATCAAATACACAAGAGATGCAAGGAAATATGTATTTTTCTTTTACCAAAGAATAATATGAGAATATGGCTCACCAGGAGGCCAACCATGATAGAGAAGGAACAAAATAAGAGGAAGATATGGTTTATTATTGCAAAAAAAATTTAGAGTTCATGCAAGCACAACCACAACATAAGTATGATCTAAGATCTTGAAAGAAGAGGACTAGAGAACGAAAACAACAAAGGGAAGTTTCTCCCCAAGTCTTTCCCATGGTACTGAATAAATGGAAGGGTAAGCTAAATCCTGACCCTTCCAAGATAAAAGTCTCATCTAATGAGGAAATAACTAGTTCAAAGGGACACATAAAAAGAGACATGTATTCTGCCGAAAACTACCAGTGGCAAGGAAGGTGGAATAGAGCGAGGAGGTACAGAAAAGGTCCAACATTCATTCAATCTCTAGAAGGAGCTTGAAAAGGTAAGAATTCTTGTACCCTTGATTGAGCTTCTAAAGGAGCCTACTTATAAAGCCGAGGTCTCTCAATTTATGCATCCCTCTATCTCAGCACCAACCCATGATAGTTTAAACCTCCAAGAGGAAAGGCTAATGGTTGTTTTTAGGCCACATGTGGAAGAGTTGGATCCTTCTACTGAGCCTTTTTATGTGACTTTGCTAATCCATGACCTTTTTCTACATAATTGGATGTTGGATTCAAGAAATTCCCACAACCTCATGCCATTATCAGTAACAGAATAGTTGGGTTTGGGGATCACCAGACCATACAAAGACTTGTACTCCTTTGAGTCCAAGAGAGTCAAGTGCTTAGGCATGATAAAGGATCTAGTAGTAAAATTAGCTCAGATCCCGGTGAAAAGAGTGGTAATGGATATAGTGGTGGCTAATATACCTCCTCCTTTTGGAATGCTCTTATCCAAATCTTGGGGTTCCAAGGTGGGTGGCTCTATCAAACTATATCTGACTTATGCCACCATTCCCACCTTTGGAGATGAACAAAGAAGGTTGTACAGAGAATCTTGATTTGTGAAAACCATGACCCCAGCTAAAGGTTCAGAAAACTTCCCAGTACATGGGAAAGAAAATGACATCTCCTTCCTATTCTTAGAAGAAGATGAGAACCTCTTAGATGAAGCATCAGTGCACTTGACAAGGAAATTTAAATACCAACATTTAAATGAAAATGAAGTATGGAAATTGTACTTCAATGGAGCAAACTCAAAAGAGGGAAACGAAGCTAGAATATTGTTGGTATCCCCGAAAGGGAGAATGATACCACTCTCATTCAAGCTTGAATTTGAGGCAACCAACAATGTAGCAGAGTATGAGGCGTTGCTCCTAGGGTTACAAACATCAAAAGAGATGAATATTGAATGCCTAGTAGTTTATGGAGATTTTGAATTGGTCGTAAGGAAGATCATAAATCAATGCCAGGCCAAACACCCTAGGTTGAGGATGTACAGAAATGAAGTGTGGGACTTAATCAACAATTTCTTCCTCGCCTTTAACATCTAGTTTCTTCCCAGGGAAGAAAACAAAATTTATGACTCTCTTACGGTAGCTACAAGCACTTTTAGGCCCCCACAGAATCCACTCCTCAGATATGAGATAGAAGTTAGACACAGGTCTTCAATGCCTAATAATGTCAAACACTGGAAGGTATTTGAAGATGATGAGCAGGTAAAAAAATTCATAGAAGTCATTGGGGACTTTTCCCACTCCACCATCGATCAAGAAGAAGAAGAAGCAGAACAAGAAGCCACTTCGTGGAAAGACACAATGGTTGGGAAAACAAATTTGCAACTAAAAAGGAGCACTATCCCTTATGGACTTGTTCCACTTGAAAGACTTTTCAATAAAGACGACATAGCATCTAAACAAATGGCCCTAGAGAAAGATGAGCAAGTAGAGGACTACAACATCGCATCAAAGGAGGTACTCCAAATGATCAGGTTGTCCAAATAAATCCCCTTACAATACATATAGAGGTATTTAGATATATTCAAAACTTAAAAAGATGTAATTTCTTGGTCTTATAATGATTTGAAATCATTTGATACAAATATTATTTAGCATAAAATTCCTTTGAAGGGTGGGATAAAGCCATGCAAATAAACACTCAAACAAATAAACCCACTCTTACTCCCATCCATTGAAAAGGAGGTAAGGAAGCTGCTGCAGGCCAAGATCATTGTTAGAAAATTATATATTACAAAGCAACGGAACACATAAGATGTTGCAGAAATATATACATAGTAAACACATAAAACAAGAGAGACATAGATATATGTGGTTCACCCAGTTTGGGCTATGTCCATGGAGAAATAACTAGTCCTTCCTTTTATATTATCCAGTAAGATGAAGAGATGCAACCTACAACAAATCCGTTGTAATTTCCTCTTTTCTCTCAATCTCCTCTCTCTTCCTCACTCAGAATACAGATATATATAGACGCAATACAATTCCCTCATATATAGAAAGGGGTTGCCTTCTAGGGCTAAAAATCCTAAATTAAAAATAAATTTTACCGTCAGATCTCCACGTAATGGACGACCCAGATATGACTATGAAATTACAACATTTTACAAGCAAATTTTACATCTATTCTTAGCTTCGAGAGGGCTGCCCCCGATCCCCCCGCTAGGGGGGGTGCTCCCAAAGGTCATAGCCACCCCACCTGGACCCCCTGTGCAGCGAATATTTTATGGGCAGTGTTGCCGCCCCATTACGAACTGGGGTCCAATGTAGTAATACCTTTGAATATAGAAGATATTCAAGCTCCACTCCCAACAATCATAGTCTCTTTAAGATAATCTAAGTGGGTAGATAATATGGTCCCTATGTGTAAAAAGAATGGAGAGATAAGGCCATATGTGGAATTTCAGAATCTAAACAGGGCATCTCTAAAAGGTAACTACCCCCTACCCAAGATGGATAATATATTGCAGAAGGTAGTGGGTGCACCCAAAATGTCCATGGTGGATGGATTTTGGAATATAACCAAGTGGTGGTCTACCCTAAAGACCAGACAAAGACTACTTTCACCACTGCATGGGGAACCTTCATGTATGCCTGCATGTCATTCTGGTTGATAAATGTAGGGGCCACATTTCAAAGAGCTATGGACATAGCTTTCATGGGTGAGAAAGATAAATTCATGGTAGTCTACTTAGATGACATCACAGTCTTTTCTAATACTGATGAAGAGCATATCCTCCATTTAAAGCTCACATTCGAGAAGTGCAGGAGGTATGGCCTCTCCCTGAATCCTAGGAAATCTTAGGTCGTCCTGAATGAGGGAAAGCTGCTTGGACCCATAGTGGCCCAGAAAGAAGTAAAGATTCACCCAAAAAGAGTCAAATCCATCAACCATATTCCCTTGCCCAGAAATAAGAAAGAAGTCCAACCCTTTTTGGGGAGGATAAATTTCTTAAGGTGATTCATACCTAACTGTGCTGAGATAGTCAAAGGTATAACAGACATGATCAAGAAGGAGAATGATATTAAGTGGATATTTGTCCCCTGTGATTATTTTAACCGACTCAAAGAAGCTTTGGCTGAGGCTCTAGTGCTAATCAACCTAGATTATTCAATGTATTTTTATATTTTTTCTTTCACCTCTCCACATACCATTGTTGATGTAATGTTACAAAAAAATAAAGATGGTTATGAGCAACCCATTTCCTTTTTTAGTCAAGTCCTAAGGGATGTTGAGTTGAATTATAATATACTGTAGAAATAGGCCTATGCACTGGTCAAGGCGCTAAATTCATTTCATACATATGTACTGCAATCAGAAATCACATCGTTCATCCCAACAACTACAGTCAAGGACATCCTGGTGTAGGGAGACAACGAAGGAAAGAGGGAAGGTGGATAGCTAAAATACAAGAATATGAGCTAGAAAGTAAGGCCTACCAAGCTCATCAAAGGCCAAGGGTTGGCCAAGATTCTATCTGAATCCAACTACTAAGCTCTAGGGATAAGCCTGATCACAGAGGACGACAAACCAAAGGATCACCAAAGCGGAATTAAAACGGTCAAGCAGAAGATCTATACCAAATATGATGGATCACCTAGGTATAAGAACATTTTTCATTACCTCATATTCCTAAGATTCCCATTGGGACTTGACAGATCTAAGTATCAAAGTTTGAGGTTGCAGACACAAAAATAAATTATATCTAATGGACTGCTCTATTGGAAGGACCCAATGGGCGTATTGCTGCTATGTGTGGTTGAGAGAGAAACTTGTGAAGTGATTGAGGTTTTCCATGGAGGTGGAAACTAGAATTGGAAGACAACAACACATCCTTAATGAAGGATTCTACTGGCCCACATTGTTTGAAGATGTTTACTCTCAGGTCAGGTCATGCCAGAAATGCCAATTGTTTGCTGAAAGATAGAAGTTTTCTCCTCTTCCCCTGATTCCTGTGCACATAGAAGAGCCTTTTAGACAGTGGGGATTAGACTTCATTGGAGAAATAAATCCACCATCTAGTGGCCAACACAAATGAGTTTTAACAGCCACTGACTATTTCACCAAGTGGGTAGAGGCTAACCCAACTAGAAATTCTATTGACTCAATGGTGATAATATTCATGGAAGAGAACATACTATCCCACTTTGGGTGTCCTTTTATAATCATCACTGATAATGCACAATCCTTCAAATCTGCCGAGTTCTCCAACTTTTGCCACAAATTCAACATCATTATTGGACACTCCACTACATACTACCCTCAAGGGAATGGCTTGGCTGAGTCTTCTAATAAAACATTGGTGAGGGTTCTAAACAAGACCATCACTGAAAATCAAAGGAATTGGGACTGTCAACTAAAGTTTTCTCTGTGGGCTAACCGTGTAACGCCCAAACGATCCACTGGGAAATCACCTTTTGAGCTAATATATGGCAAGGCTATTATCTTCCCTATCCAATTAGAAATTCCAGTAGCTAAGTTTCTACAAGAAGTCGAGGAAGAGCCTAGCGCCTTGACTAGAAGGATAAATCAGCTAGTGGAGCTTCACGAGAATAGAGAGTAGGTGGGGACCAAACTATCAAACTACCAACAAAGGATGAAATATCTGTTTGGCAAGAATGCTAAGGACATACCACTTCAGCAGGGATATTTAGTTCTTAGGTGGGATGTCTGACGAGAAGACAGAGGCAAGAATGGGAAATTTGATCCACTATGGTTTGGCCCCTTCAAGATTGCATAAGAGAGGGTAAATAACACTTACATGCTTGAAAACTTGGATGGTGAACTACTGGAATTACCTGTAAATGGTCAGTTTCTAAAATTTTATTTTCAAAATTAGAGATATTTGTCTCTTTCTCATTGTAAATATCCGGTGTGTATGTTGAAATTGTTATTTGAATTTTTCAGTTTATTTTCAGAAAAGTCCTTTTTTATAGAATTATATTTTGTTTAAGAATAAATCCATGCCCAACAGAAGGAAAGGCTACTACTCTATAGGTACTTAGCACCTTCCCAACAAGGCGTTATCCCCAATTGGAGCCAATGTTGTCACTCACTGCATTGTGGGTTTAAAATGGTCAAAGTTACCCAATAGCAGTGAATATTGGAGCCACTTTCCCAAGCCACAGAAGATCTTAGAGCTAAATCAGTCGATCCCCATTGCATAATGCTCGGAAAGGGCTTTCCAATGGTATATGGAAGTCCAAAAATGGACTCTTGAAGCAGAAGATAAAGCATTTTGAAGGTCTACCTTGGAAAAGCCAAGCAAACCAAGAAAATGGATAAGTATGGAGGGTAAATCACAATTAGAGGTCAGGGACCCCAGGCGTAGTGAATCGAAAATTATTTGCACACCGACAGATCCAAGGGATGACACTTTAAAAGAACTTGCGGGGGCCATTTTTGCGATATAGGGTGAAATCATTAGGGGAGGTCCGAAAAGGTTGACAAAGGAAATGCTTAACAAAAGAGGTGTGGGCCACCCCCCTTATCTCTCCTCCATGTGGCACAATCCCACATGCCGATGAACTTGAAGCTCGGCATATCAGCGGATTGACGAGTTCTAAACTTAAAAGACCTCACAGGGGCCGATATTGCGATATTATGTGAAATCACCAGGAAAGGGATGAAAAGGTTAACAAAGAAAAAGCAGGGAAAAACAAAGGGCCATGCCACCACTTTCTCTCTCTCCCACATGGCATTAGATATCGGTGGAGGTTACTGTTCCGAATTTTTGAAAATCACCAATATTGTGATGTAGAAAAAAATCGTCAGGGAGGGCCTAAAACTAAATACAAAGGAAAGGCGTGACAAAACAATGTCGAGAAGGCCTTTTTCACTCTCCTCCAAGGAGCCACGTGGAAGCATGTAATTAGTTCTCGAAGCTAACATGGTAGCTGACGTCATCAGTGACATGGCAGTATAGATGTTGTCGTGGTAGGCGAACACGTGTCACTCAATTTCGACATTTTCAAGGGTCCTTTTGGGCCGTTTCCAGGTGACACATGTCACCACTCATAGGGTGACATGTGGTAATGATGACGTCATCCCACATATCGGTGATCACAGCTGCCTAGGGGAGAAACTTAAGGAAAAGTGTATTCAGCATCAGGCTGCGAGATTGTGATTGCGATATGAAAAAGGCCCCCCTGAATGCGATGTTCTATAGGCTATATTTCATGAAGTTTTTGCATCTAGGATGTCGGCTGATGTGGTGTAAGAGGAAATCAGATGTAATCCGGGTTATAAAAGGAATAAGGCCCCCACGTAGCTATGGAAAGCCTTAGCACTCAAAGGGCTAAGTCCTTGGTCCCACACCCCGATCATATGGAGAGCACTACAAAAGGGGGTGTAATAAGGGGGCTAAGGGTGGAAATCAAAAGTGCTACATATTCAGCTATTTTAGAGGTATAAAGGCCCGCGACTAAGAGATTTGACTGTTACGCTGCAACGAGACAACGATAGTGTAGGAAAGAGAGAAAAAGGGTGTGATGGGTTGGTAGTTAAGGCAGAATGTGACGAGGAACCATCCTAGAGAGGATTAACCATGACTTGATAGAAATACGCCCACACTAGAGGCTAGCAAAAAAGAGTGGCATGAAGATATTTCTAGAGCCCATCATTTTAGTTTTGATGGATTTTTTTTTTTTTTTTTTATTGTTTTGATCGGTGTGTTGTATTCTCTTTTATTCTCAAGAAAGTAATCTCCCTGCTCTAAGAATTAAAGGATTCACACTGATACAACCATTCATATAGACATTTGTAAACTTCAACCTAAAGATATTTCTATAACTGATTTCCTTTCCCTCCCTCTCATTATAAAAGGGAGGAAGAAACATTGAAGAAAGGTTTTGAATTCTAGAAAAAAAGTGTATGCACTTTTGAAGTTGCATGGATTCTAGATCTACTTCTTTCTTAATATGAATGAAACATTGGTCAGTCCCATGTTTGAGTATTACAATATGTTGTTTCTCTGTTAAAATTCCATTATGTTCGCACTTGCTCTCTGATTTCAAGCAATGGTAGCTGCCAGAAATATCTCTTATATTCTTACAGATCCATTGGTGTTAACTAGTTAATACATATGCATGTATGCAAGTCTGAGATTATATATTTAAATGTGCACTTCCTGAAATCATAGCATCCACTCTTGTTACATCCACCTTTCTATCTTTAACTCAGATAAGTATAGAAATCTTGATGTTTCAAGCACTATGTGATGAGTTATTATTATCTTTCTCTTCTTTCATTATTTTACAAAATCTAATTAAACTATAAGCCCTTGATTACTCGGCCTCCACTTGTTTTTTCCTTATTCTTTTGAGTTGCATATGTGAAAGGATACCAGAAATACATGGCTTATATCCTTGGATGAAGGAACCAACCCATGATGTTATGTGTATATTTGTAATTACTATGTGTAGAAGATGCATATGATGCCTTCAGTTTCTTAAGGATCATATGAGATACATAAAATTTAGATGTTCCCAAGCACTAATCTTGTAAGCAATCCAAGGTTGTATATGGGAGAGACAGCATATACTAAGATATTGCGGATGAATCTGTCTTCCTTAAGGCCCATGGATATATTCCTAATTTCAAAAGATTTTGGACATGTTTTCCACCACTCTAATAATGGATTTTAGAATATTTTAAATCCTCTATTTGTGAGGAAGTCTCCATTTTTCTATTTACTCAAGGGTTCTACATTCTTGTAATTCAC
The DNA here is from genome assembly GCA_000404065.3 of Pinus taeda. Taxonomy (NCBI): domain Eukaryota; kingdom Viridiplantae; phylum Streptophyta; class Pinopsida; order Pinales; family Pinaceae; genus Pinus; species Pinus taeda. Next base: position 71,317 of record APFE031734452.1, on the reverse strand, counting down.
TATGAGACAAATAAAACATTTCCACTCCATACCCTGTTTTATGGGCTATGCAAGTTTATGTAAGAAACCAACTCTTTCACAAGTTTTCCTTCTCTGATGTTTATGTGGTGAGAATTATAAATCCATTACTGCATTTTGAGTTTCTAAATAATGCTTATGTGGTGACAATTATAAACTCATCACTACATTTTGAGATCAAGGCCTCCATTGGAAATGCCTTGGGAAATTTTGTTTATGTGGCTAGAAATTAGAAGTATCATTATTGCAAGTATGCCATGTTTTATGTAAACATAAAACATAATTTCCAAAGGATATTGTAATAAAGAAAGTGGGTAAGTCTTGAAGCCAAATATTATAATATGAGCATGTATCTTTCATATGTCAATTGTGCCTTAAGTATGTCCATTTAGAGTCGTTTTGTCTAAAGCAAAAGTTGATTGAGTTTGGGAATCTTTAGACCTAAAAGAAGATAAATCTTGCTCAAAGGAAAAGATCCAAGGAATGCCACCACTTGATAGAGGTGGAGGAAGCCACATAATAAGATGAAGTTGAAAATGAAAAATAATCTCTTCATGCGTCCCCTGGAGGACAATCCTCCTCTTTTTCCCCACTCATTGATAATCAATAAAAGGTCATATTAATATGAGAAGAGAAATGGGAAAAGTGAATGAGAAAGATGAACCATCGTCTAAATATGTTTTCTTTTATAGGTTTCTAAATAATAGGGAATCCTATTTATATGTGATTTCTAAAAGGAAATATTCCTAGTGCTAAATAAGGGAAATATAAAATAGTTTTGAGTTAAACTCTCATATGTGTATGTATATTAATTTTTTAGAAATTGATAAATAATAATAACTAAAATGTACCAACTAGACCTATTAACTAAATTCAACTATATTGATAAAAGTAAGTTTTCTTAAAGTATAAGGTATTGAAGAGATTGCGATGACTATCTCATTTGCCTATATAGAGCTTTCAATCAACAACCTTTACATAAAAAGTTTCGTAATAGTATATCTCTATGTTATGTGTTCTTAATTTAGAGATTTTCACATATTGAAAGATTTTCATTTCAATTTTTGTATTTCTCAATATATATAGATGCACACACAAGCTTAGATTCATCTTAACTCGGATTTATCTTAAATTTAGATCTATCAAGGACTGAGAGGAGTCAAATCTTTGAAGGTGCAGACCTCTTTTTTGAGTGAAAAACTTGAGGAAAGGTTTTCACCTTGAAAGATTTGACCCTCTCAATGGTTGATAGATTTGGACTTGAGATGGATCTATGCTAGTTATATATATATATATAATATAAATAAATAATATATAATAAATAATATATAATATATAAATCATATAAAATATATATATAATATATATATATAAATATATATATAGATATATATATATATATATATATATAATATATTAAAATATATATATATATTAATAACTATATATATATATATATTATTAACTATATATAATCATATAATTCCTTCACACATAAATAGTCTATTACATAAGAATACAGGAAAAATCTAGGGTGTCAAATTGGAGCCAATATCATCAAACATAAAATAAAAGACTAAAAATAGTTTATTATTTATTGGTAAATCTAGGTTTTTTATTAACTCAAAAAAAAACTTTACATTGGTTTTCCTCGAAATGTTGTTGGCCTCACCCCTACCAGATTTATTGGCCAGAAAAGAGAGACCCACATACATAGATAACAAAATATACACATGAGAGAACAAGAGGTTTACATGTCATAAGTGTCATAAGTCATGAAAAAGTAGAAAGACTCCCTTGGACATAACTATTCAACAAATTTTACTGGAGCTAGGTTGTCAAGACCTGACCTCAAAGACAATGAAGGATCAAATTCACAATGGACATGGCCTCCATATGGGCCATTTGAGCTTCCAACTCTTCTACTATTTCGTGAATCTTACATTTTCCGTGCCATAAGTGAGCCATACGATCATGCATTTGTCATTGATTTCTCCACAGGTGACCGATAGCAATAGGGAGAGCCAAATGTTCCTTCACATGAAGTTGAATATACTGATCTAGTTTAGAAAGCACCAACATCAACAAATTTCCCGTAGTGATTGACTTGAGACTAAGAACTAGACATGCATTTCCAAACTAATTTCATAGAAGGACAACTTGAGTGTCGCCTCTTACCACTAGAATTTAAGCGATGAGTCGACCCCTTCGCCTTAGAATGGCGACGACCTCGAGATGATGTTTGGGAAGTGGATGCCTTCTCCAATAGGGAATGACTACAACCCTAATAGGGATGAGCCATCCATCAATCCAAGAACAAGCTAGAGGAAACAACAACACTAACCACCACTTGAACCTGCGCATAGAACCACCATGTAAACTCCAAAGCAAACCAAAACTCATAGACCTGACCAGGAAACCACCCACACACCCAAAACAAGAGGAAATGAACTACCATACAGGAATAATAACAGACACACTTGTAACCTAGAACCACAGAGACCCTAAAAGCCAAGGGACTGAAACCCCCAACCAAAAAAAGACCAAAGGCCCCATAATAGTCTTCCATAGAAGAATGAAGTGATAGCACACTCGAACTATAGCCATCCATTACGCAAAAGGACTGCCATGAGGAAGCAAAGAGTAGCAATAAAAACACTCGACCTCCCCTCACTAGAATTGAGTAGAAGGACAAAATGAGACACAACCAAGTGGAAAAATAGAACAACGAGAAGTCAATTAGCTTAAACCTGACATGAATAATCTACATGTGAAAGAGCAAGGAAACCCAAGGCATAAGAGAGCAAAAAGTACCTCAAATTATAACCTTGGAGAGCGCTATATGGCATACAAGACAAATGGAAGATCTAGTCGAAGCTAATCAGACAATGAACATACCAAGATCTCCTTCATGCAAAATAAAGGCACCTTCAAAAGCCATGGTCATTGTAGGAGGCTAATGCACTCCCCTTCATTTGTTCGTCGTAGGCCAATCCGCGAGACTGAACAGACCCCAGGAATACTCCGCATCAAACACAGAACCATGAAAACAAATTATAGAAGCTCGTTCACCAACATTCGCCATGATGTTGATCAATGAAAAGACTCCCCTACATGGGTGTAAATGTGAACCCACACAGGCCTCCCATATCACATGAGCATGCATGAAGGAAATATGCCACACCATCATAAACAAAGCTTAGTCGTGAGATCATAGAGGCGACATACTACCCCGATGTGAACCAAATCTAGAGAATGACACCCCCATCAGGAAAATTTTAAAATTTATTTTAATATATATATTTTATTTTTATTATTTTTATGTAATTTGACCATGTCAAAATTTTTACATAACAAGACATTACAACATCTCTTCCATACTAGATTGAAAAGCACCTCTCCAATAAATGATTTTTCTAATACAATTATATAACATAGCTTATATTTATTGTTAGCTAAAATTGTAAGTATACCGCTGATAAATTTAATGATTAATAAATTTTGTATGATAAATTCTTGAAATTTTGATATACTCTTTTTCTTTTTCTTTTAAATAAATAGGGAAAAAATTTATAATTATCCGGTTATGGAATCTCCAAATACATTTATCACATGGTTATGTACTATTTCATCATAATAACAACTATGTTTCACATTACCTTTTTTTGCATCCATTTGTAATAAAACATTAACATATCTACCAACTTTGGAAGACCTTTTTCAATGCTGTGGATCTTTTCGTATTCTCGGAAGACCTTTTCAATGCTGTGGAACTTTTGGTATTCTCCGTGGCTTTAATTTTTCACTCTTTGAAAGGAAACAACACTTTTGACTTTTGTTTTCCGTTTCATTCTTTAAATTAAAATATAAGTCGTATTTTGTCAACCGGTGGGTAAACCTCACCCACCCATTCAACTTCAACTTCGGACATGTAGCCAACGCCATTTAGTGGTTTTGTCTTCATGGAGCATTGCATGCGACTAAATACTAAATTTAAAATGTTTCATTTTAAGTTGCTATCCATTTCCCATTATTTTAAAGGAGTTGTTCTCATATATTTTTTTAAAATTAATGGTTAATTAAAATAAATATTTATATTTTTTTTTAAAAATAAAATTAAAAAAATCTAATTAGTAAGTCTAGTAATGGTTTATATATAACATTTTTGAATTTATAAAAAGAATTATAAATTTTTTATTTACAATTTAAATTAATTTAATTTTGGCTAAGAGTCTGTGTTCTTTGGACATAAAAAAATAGATTAAAGGCTTAAGATCAAGAGATATTTGGGACAAATGTTTTATGAACCATGAGTAGGTAATTCCATGTGGTTGTGGTTTTCCTTGAATAATAATGATGAGTAGGTAATTCCATGTGGTGTGGTTTTCCTTGAATAATAATGATGAGTAGGTAATTCAATGTGGTGTGGTTTTCCTTGAATAATAATGATGAGTCACCTTACAATATTTGCAAATAGTAGCGAGTGATGGTTGTCCCAAGTGCATGTTTGACAATTGAGTTAGGATAGGCTTTCCCACCTTTTGAAAAAAGAAGAAAAACAACCTTTGGAGTCTTGATCTACACTATTTGGTGTTTGAAATCGTGGTAAACCCAAAGCTTTTTCTAATTATTCACACCCATGATAATTTCATATTATACCACAATAGATCTATCTTAACTCTCGATCTACCAAGGGCCAAGAGGGATCAAATCTCTCAAAGTGCAAACCTCTTTTTGAGTGCAAAACTAAGGAAAGTTTTTCACCTCTAGAAATTTGATTCTCTTAGATCTTGGTAAATCTAGAGTATTTCTAGCATGAAGGCTGGCAATCAACATACAGAGTTCGCAAATGAAAGCCAAGTACATTACAAACAGTTCGACCAAGAACGAGAATATAAACGCCGAGCAACAAAACCGAGGACAGAGGTAACAAAGTATAACCAAATACACTGTTATTTCCTTTCATTCCAACAAAAAAAAGATATTTGTATACATATAACAATCCAGGGATAACCCTTCAAACGGCGAAAGAACCAAACGAACTAGCAGAACCCTAAGGGCAAGGGTTTTGGTCGGCCACCCTCTAAACAAGTGGTTTATGATTACAAAATTGCCAGAACACAAACGAGGGTTTGTACAAGACTAACCCAGGTCACACAGCGACAATAGAGAAGTTCGAATGGACGAGGACTGGGACTCTGCCCAGCAAGTCGACAGAGATCAACTATTAAAAACAAATTATTAACAGTAGCAGAGCCTACCGGGACAAAGCCGTAGCGCTTACATCAACCACGCCAAAGAACGAACCCCCAACCTACGCAAGCAAAAAAGGGCAACATTGTCAGCCAAATGTCAGCAGAGTAAAAGGCGATAAGCAAACGAAGAGTAAGGAATTGCATGTACAGTGAACAAATTGTTTACCTGGAGGTTTGATCACGTGGAAAGAATGCAAACCCACTAAGCCACAATCCACGGTGACAACTTGAGGCTGAGGAGCAACCTTTGTTAGAACCGGAGTAAGACAAAGATGGAAAACGAATCATGGAGAGACAACATACTTGAAGAGAACTGCGAGCAGAGGAGGCCACCGTGACTGTGACCTGTAGCATGCGACACAGGCAACCCATTAATCACATTTGACAAGCAGAAGAACCTTATTAAAATGAAAACAGTGGAGTAGAGACAAGTTTAGCAATTGAACAGACAAAGACAATAGCCATTCTCTTACACAAACGAGCAGAACCATCACACTGTGCCCAAGGAACCGAGCAACGAAGCCACCAGGACAGACGAAGGTGCCACACCAACAGGTAGCATAACCCATAGCTGGGCGCACGCAGAGCTTGTGGCTCACCTCCATACATTTGCAACATGAACCCTCACTTCTAGATCAAACCCTTAGCGCATCAAAGTTGCAAGAACAAAAATGAAGAAATGACATAGAAGGCAAGGTTTTGGCGTAAACCAAGGAGCGGGAAATGATAACCGAGGCAAGTACCACAAACACAGCAAAATTAAAGTCCAACATAAATGCCATCCAACGTAATCCAGAACCATCCTATGATTAACCCCTAATCACAAGTGTTAAGTCCCAAATCATTCCTTAAATCATTTAATCGTTGTTTAGCGTAGTCTTATATTATTGTCAAACATTATAGTGTGGGATTGCGAGCTGGTCCCATCATAGTGGTATCAGAGCAGAATTTAGAGTTTTTCCGAGAGATGGAAGTTGGAAGACGAGGATGTGGAAGAGGTGCTTAGAGAGTAGAATATGAAGGATTGCGAGAGGAAATCAAGATCCTTACTGCCCGTTTAGAGGCAGTTGAAGCGGGAAGGAGAAGGGATCTAGAGGTAGGAGATGATAGCGAAGAAGAATTTGTAGTGACAACTGATGGATCAGATGAAGAAGGGCTGGAAATGAGACTATTGAGGTTGGTCCTATTGGCGAGTAGCAAACCTAAACTAGAAATCCCAAACTATGATGGCAGCTTGTCCACAGAGGTTCTGTTGGGCTGGATCAGCGAACTAGATAAATATTTCGAGTGTAAAGAGGTTAGTGATGATCAGAAAGTTAAGTTCGCTGCAACAAAGCTGAAGGGACACACAGCCCTGTGGTGGGATAGTGTTCAAACAGAGAGAAGGAAGATGAACAAGTTGTCAATAAAGAAATGGTCAAGGATGGTGGCCAAGTGGAAAGGTAGATTTCTGCCCAAGGATTACCAGATTGCACTGCATTGGCAAGTGCAGAGTTTGAAGCAGAAAGGGATGAAAGTAAGAGAGTACACTAAAGAATTCTATCGGGTAAATTTAAGAGCTAGTTATACAGAGGACACCTCGAAGAAAACAGTAAGGTATGTAAATGGTTTAAGGTTAGAAATATTAGATGAAATCAACATTCTTTCCCCGAAATACATAGAAGAAGCATATCAAAGTGCTACGAAAGAAGAGGAGAAGATCACCAGAAAACAAAATGCTAGAGAGGACAGGGAACTAGCAGAGGAAGAGGACAGTCTTATGGCAGAGGGTGAACTGCCAGCAATAGTGAAGAAGGCAGCAGATCCAAAGCTTTTGGGACAATAGAAAAAGGTGACAGCACGAGAGGTGGCAGGCCTTATCAGCGGGGAAGAGGAAATGGTCGGGGCAGAGGGGCTAATTTTCAATGTTATGGTGCCACAAGTGGGGGCACAAATCTTTTGAGTGTCCTGAGGCAGAACAAGCTGGAGAGAGGGGTGCGTATGTCGCACAACTAGAGGAAGCAGAGTCACCTCCTCAAGAAGTAGAAAATGTGCCGGAAACAGGGGAAGCTTTAGTTTTGAACAAGGTGTTGCTAAAACCAGCCAAAGAAACAACTGAACAAAATCAAAGGAAAGCCTTGTTTCGGACAGTTTGTAAGTCACATCGTAAACGTTGTAAGCTGATTATCGATAGTGGGAGTACAAATAATTTGGCTGCCACAGAGATGGTGGAGAAGTTGGGGTTGAAGCAGTTGAAGCACCCCACTCCTTACAAGGTATCATGGCTGCAAAAAGGCCATCAGCTATTGGTGGATGAGCAATGTGAAGTGGAGTTCCATATCGACAGATATAAGGATAAGCTCATTTGTGATATAATGCCGATGGATGTATGCCATATACTGCTAGGCAGGCCATGGTAGTATGACAGGAAGGTAGTACATGACGGGAAGACAAACTGTTATAAGTTTGTCAAGGATGGGATCAAGCACAGGCTTGTGCCCATCAAGGAAGAAGAGACAGTGGAAATAAGCGAGACAAGAGTGTTACTAATGGGAAGAAAACAGTTTTTGAAGCAAATTGAAGACAATGAAGTAAGCTATGTTGTTGTAAGAAGAGCGAAGACAGTGTTGCTACACATAGAGGTGTCATATTTGCCTATGGAAATTCAGCAGATGCTGCAGGATTTCAACGATATAGTATTGGATGACTTACCAGATAAATTGCTTCCCAAGAGAAGTATAAGTCATCATATTGACTTTATACCTGGAGCAAGTCTACCGAATAAGGTAGCGTATCGGATGAGCCCCAAAGACAATGAGGAAATCAGAAAACAAGTGTAGGAATTGCTAGATAAAGGGCCGATAACGGAGAGTTTGAGCCCCTGCGCAGTTCCGACAGTTCTCGCTCCCAAGAAAGGAGGAGAATGGCGAATGTGCACAGATTCGAGGGCCATCAACAAGATTACCATCTGGTACAGATTTCCACTGCCACGGATGGACGACATGATGGACTACCTGAACGGGGTAGCATATTTTTCAAATATTGATTTAAAGAGTGGGTATCATCATATTTGAATCCGAGAAGGGGATGAGTGGAAGACATCCTTCAAAAATAATGAAGGACTGTATGAGTGGCTGGTAATGCCATTCAGACTAAGCAATGCACCCAGTACCTTTATGCGATTGATGAACGAAATGCTAAAAGAATTCATTGGAAAGTTTGTAATAGTGTACCTGGATGATATATTAATTTTCAGCAAGATGAGGGAGGAACACTTTCGACATGTTCGCAAAGTGCTGGAAAAATTGTAGCAGAATAAGCTGTTGATAAATCTAAAAAAATTTACTTTTCTGCAAAAAGAATTGGTTTATCTGGGTTTCGTGATTGCAGAAAACGAGTTAAAGATGGACCCAGAGAAGATTGCAGCAATTGTCAACTGGCCATCCCCGAAAAGTTTGTTTGAGGTACGTAGTTTTCATGGGCTGGCAAGTTTTTACCGAAAATTTATAAGGAATTTTAGTGCAATCTACGCACCTATGTTGGATACTATAAAGAAGGAAAGTCAACCTTTTCAATGGACTGAGGTAGCAAAAAGGAGTTTTCAGCTACTGAAGAAGAAGATCACAGAGAGACCGATCCCGAGATTGCCAAATTTTAAAAAGCTTTTTCAGGTCCACTGTGATGCAAGCGGTGCGGCCATTCGAGCTGTACTTAGCCAAGAAGACAAACCTGTTGCGTTTTTTAGTGAGAAGTTGAATGAAAGTAGGCAAAAGTATTCATCCTATGACAAGGAATTCTATGTTGTCGTCCAAGCACTGAAGCATTGGAGACACTATCTACTGGGGAACGAGTTTGTTTTATTCTTGGATAATTCGGCATTGCAATATGTGATGCAACATCACAAGCTAAATCACAAGCATGCTAAGTGGGTTGAATATTTACAGAGTTTCACCTTTTTGTTGAAGCACATCAGCGAGAAAGCCAACAAGGTGGCGGATGTGTTGAGCATAAGAGCCTTACTCTTGCAAGAGAGTACAATACAAGTGTTGGGCTTTGAGCACTTGAAAGACTTATATTAGACTGACACGGATCCAAGGAGGCTTATGAAGCATGTCAGAATCCTTTGGTGCGAAATAATAGTCCGTGATTGGACTATAATTTGCAGGAGAAGTTGTTGTTTATAGGAGGATAGTTATGCATTCTCGATTGCTCAATAAGGTAGAATATCATTCAAGAGAAGCATAGTGGGGGTCTAGCCAAACACTTCTGCATAGACAAAACATTAGAGCAGCTCAGCCATTTTTATTATTGGCCAAAAATGCGAAGGGATGTGCGGAGATTTGTGACCAGGTGTAAAGTGTGTCAGTTGGAAAAAGGACACAGTCAAAATACAGGACTCTACACGCCATTGCCCATTCTAAGTAGACCATGGGACTCAGTCAACTTGGACTTCGTCTTGGGTCTACCAAGGGCACAACGGGGTTATGATTCGGTGATGGTAGTAGTGGACCGGTTTTCGAAGATGGCGCATTTCATCCCTTGCAAAAAAACCAGCGATGCCACTCACGTGGCCCACTTGTTCTTTATAGAGATCATTAGGCTACATGGTCTACCTAAGTCCATTCTCTCTGACAGGGACGTGAAGTTTACAGGGCACTTTTGTGGCACCCTGTGGAAGAAGATGGACACACAATTAAGTTTTACTCTACTTATCACCCGTAGACCAATGGGCAAATAGAGGTGGTAAACAGAAGTCTGGGGAACTTGCTACGAAGTTTGATCGGTGAAAATTCACGAATGTGGGATCGAGTACTTGCCCAGGCAGAGTTTTCTTACAATGACTTGCCCAATCGCAGCACGGTTTACAGTCCTTTTCAGATCTTATATGGTATGCATCCTCGTGGAGTACACAAATTACGAGATCTAGGACAGCAGGAAGGACGGAGTGCTAATGGAGAGGATTTCGCTAAAGCGATGAATGATTTACATCAGTAGGTGAAAATAAAGTTGTAGGACAATAGTCAAAAATATAAGCAGCGAGCAGGTTTGAAACAAAGAGAGGTGCAGTTTAATGTAGGGGATGAAGTCCTCGTGCATTTGCACAAGAAGCATTTTCCTAAAGGTGCATATAAAAAGCTAAAGTACAAAAAGATAGGCCCTTACAAAGTTCTCCGAAAATTTTCAGGAAATGCTTATGAATTACAACTGCCACCAGGAATAGACATCTCGCCCATTTTTAATGTAGCAAACCTGTTTCCATACATTGTTGATCCAGAGGAAGACAGTACTGCACAGCCTACACAGGACACACAGGAGGGAAGTGATAATTGGATGAGACAAATGCCTTATGCTCAGTGCCTCGAGATCGAGAGGATCCTCGAAACTCAGGTGGTCAAGCGAACTCGGCGGAAAGAGTATCTGCAATATCTGGTCAAGTGGAAGAACCGTCCTATTGAGGACAGTTCATGGCTTAATGCTAGACAGATAGAGCAGGTGGGTTATTCAGTTGAGAAGCTCATGGATCGGAGTCATGAATTTTTCTTACTCCGGGAGCCTGATGCAGGAGCATCCAGCTAAGGGCATCATGACCGGGTGTTGGTCTCATCCAAGAAGGATAGGTTCACAAACTTTTAATTTCATTCACGTTTGATGAATAAAACAATGTCTAGGAATTAGTTTGTTTTATTATTAATTAGTTAAGAAACATTAGAAACAGTACAGTTAGGGTAGTGTCACAACAGTTGCATTGTTTTGTTATTTTCTTAGTCCATTCTATAGGTGTATGCCCATAAACAAAAAGTGTAATATTGTAACTCCTACATTACTTTTGTAACTCCTACAATACAAGAAAACCCAACAAGATTATCAACTATGTAACTATAAAGGGTAACTGTATGGTAATTGGGAACAGTTTGAATAACTGTTCCAGCACAATATAAAAATCAATGTAATACAATCATGGAGGGTTCAGCACATGAGAACAGAACTTCAATACATAGAATAATTTTTTTTCATCCAAAACATTCGAGTCCATCTGTAACAGTTCATTGTAACATTCATTTACTTTTTCCCTTAATCATTGAGTAAGATAAATTAAGCAAATACTGTGCATTCCTATACTTTTCATTTATTTTCTTTCTTAAAGAATAGAATGCAAGCCAAGAAATTGCACGAGTATTTCCGGCACGAAGGCTGGAAATCAACATACAGAGTTTGCGAACGAAAGCCAAGTACATTATGAACAGTTTGACCAAGAACGAGAATATAAACGTCGAGCAACAAAACCCAGAACAGAGGTAACAAAGTATAACCAAATACACTGTTATTTCTTTTCATTCCAACAAAAAAAAGATACTTGTAGACATATAACAGTTTAGGGATAACCCTTCGAATGGCAAAAGAACCAAAGGAACCAACAGAACCCTAAGGGTGAGGGTTTTGGTCGGCCAGCCTCCAAACAAGTGGTTTACAATTACAAAATTGCTAGAACACAAATGAGGGTTTGTACAAGACTAACCCAAGTCGCATAGCGACAATATATAAGTTCAAATGGATGAGGACTGGGACTCTGCCCAGTAAGCTGACAGAGACCAACTATTAAAAACAAATTAATAACAGTAGCAGAGCCTACCGGGACAAAGTTGTAGCACTTACATCAACCACGCCAAAGAACGAAACCCCAACCTGCGCAAGCAAAATAGGGCAACATTGTCAGCCAAATGTCAGCAAAGTAAAAGGCGAGAAGCAAATGAAGAGTAAGGAATTGCATGTACAGTGAACAAATTGTTTACCTAGAGGTTTGATTGCACAGAAAGAATGCAAACCCATTGAGCCACAATCCACAGTGACAACCTAAGACCAAGGAGTAGTCATTGTTAGAAGCGAAGTAAGACAAAGAGGGAAAATGAATGATGGAGAGATAGCATACCTGAATAGAACTATGAGCAGAGGAGGCCACTGTGACTGTGACCTGTAGCATGTGACACGAGCAACCTATTAATCACATTTTACAACTAAAAGAACCTTATTAAAATGAAAACAGTGGAGCAAAGACAAGTTTAGCAACTGAACAGACAAAGACAGTAGCCTTCTCTTACACAGACGAGCAGAACCATCACACTGTGCCCAAGGAACTGAGCAACAAAGCCACAAGGATAGACGAAGGTGCCACACCAACAAGCAGCATAACCCATAGTTGGGCACACACAGAGCTTGTGTCTCACCTCCATACATTTGCAGCACAAACCCTCACTTCCAGATCAAACCCTCAACACATCAAAGTTGGAAGAACAAAAATGAAGAAATGACATAGAAGGCAGGGTTTTGGCGTAAACCAAGGAGCGGGAAACGATAACCGAGGCAAGTACCGCCAACACAACAAAATTAAAGTCCAACATAAATGTCATCCAATGCAATCCAGAACCATCCTATGATTAACCCCTAATCACAAGTGTTAAGTCCCAAATCATTTCTTAAATCATTTAATCATTGATTAGCGCAGTCTTATATTATTGTCAAAGATTATAGTGTGGGATTGCGGGCTGGTCCCATCATAAATTCCATATTAAACATTGAAGGAATTTTTCCATGGAATAAGAACACTTATATTTGGTGTTAAAATCTTTTACTCAACACGCATATTGAAATATTTGATTTATGATCCATAATAAATTTTTTAGTTATTAATATTTTTAAATGTTATATATTAACATCATATTAAGAATGAAATAAATTACACATTTATAACTGTTTTTTAATTTAAATTATTCTATTTTTCTCTATAGAAAATTGATATAAAATTATGTTATTTAATATGGACATTGAAATATTTTATTTTGGATATTTTTTTGTTATTGATATTTTTTGTTTTAAATATTGCATCTTAAGTGAATATAAAACAAATTATGCATAATATAATATTAATAATATTATTTTTACATGGCATGTGTCAATTCTATATTAAGTAGTAAAGAAATTACATATCTCCCTTGTACTAAAAAGTAATTTTTTTTTTTTTTTTGCTTTCAATTTCTTTGATGTAAATTAAGGTGGAAATTAATGTATTTTATTTATGGTCGACATTATTCTTTTTTTGTTGTTATTATTTTTTTATTGGTTAATGTAAGTATTATTTTCAAATGTAAGGTTATGTGACAACATCTCCCACATATTGGTCCATAGAGCACCTCTCGGTGCAATCACAAATCTCCCTTATTATTCAAAGTGAAAATATAACAATTTTTTAATTTAAATTATTTATTTTTATCTATATAAAGATGATATGAAATTATGCTATTTAATATAGAGTTTGATAAATTTAATCTATGACTAAGGCTATTTTTTTGTTATTAATGTATGTTTTTTAAATATTACATGTCAACTTTCCCGTTGGGGGTGAATGAATTGGTAACTATGCAGTCTTGGGGTATTCATCCCCTCCCACGCAACGATAATGAATATTAGACAAGGTGTGTACTCCAAGTTGGGTGGCCTGCCAACGAAAGTTCTCGAGGGTGTGGTATTTTTAATAGCATTGGTGTTGGAGGTGGAGACCAGAATTGTCAGTTGGGAAATGAAAATTTGGGTTTTAGGTGGATGTTCCTGCTAAGTTCGTTTGGATGGCTCCTCTAGAGGGCCGAGAGGGCACCATGAAGTTGATGAAGGCTGGAAAGCACGAGAAACATTGGGAATGAGAGTATCTCAAGTGTTCTTCTGGGATCCAGAATCAATGTTGAGTCAATGATTGTTGATGTTTGATAGCCCTGCGACCATCCATGGAATAATTGGTTGGCATCTATTCTTGTGATTTGGGCCCATCATCACTAAATTTTTTGCAGAGGTAATCATGTTATCCTAGGCTCAGTTTGGAGTTCTTGTCTTTGTTTTTATTGTGCGGCGGTGGAATTTTATTATACATGAAACCTTGGCGCTTTGGTTTGCGAGGGGGTGGATTGGTTGTTTGAATGGCCTTTATTTTGTCATTTGCATATAGTGTGGTGGGGTTTACACCCTTCGATCTAGAGTGGTATCTCCTCGACTACTCACCTTGGTCTTGGATTCTTTTTGGTTCAGTGGGTGTTTAGGAAATAAGTGGGCTTCAAAAGCTCAAGTTGTTGTTTCCCTTTAGTTATGGTGTCCCTTTGTTGGTGTTGTGTACACTCAAGGTGTCCAATTCTACCATTCTTTCCTGTTCTAGTCCTTGAGGCATGCCTGAAACCTTACTTTGTGTCTGGGTTGGTGCTAGGCATGAGGCTCGGAAATTTAAGTGTTTTTCCTCAAAGAGTATATAGTGGGCGTGGAAAATTCCCTAGTGTGCAGTCTTGTTGTTCATTTCTTCATGCAGGGATTATTTGCTAGTGCAGTCGACCTTGTAAAAGAGGTAGCCATCGGGGGCAACGAGAAGCTCGCACTGAGAATGGGGCATTGAGAGACAAGGGGCAGAGTGGTATGGAAATGTAGGGATAAATAGCGCAGAGCCATGCCCTCCCGTTGGGCCGCATATTTCAACTTCCCTCACTTGCCACAATTTATGATCAATTGAGGGATATCCAGGCCAACCTAGACATCCTTTGTGAGCACAGATACAAGGATTGAAACAAGCTTGTGGCTTACATCAATGATGTCCAATATAGCTAGAATGAGATCTTAAAGCAAATGACCTTCGTGATATGCAGGTAGTTCCAGAAAAATGAGAGACTAAACGAAATTGAGGTGCATTTGGCTCACATAGACTTCCATGTCCATGAAGGCCATGGTCCTCCAACAGCTCTAGGTGGTCAAGCTTTTCCTCCTCCTTGATGTGAGAACTACTAGTTTCTTTCTAGTTTTGCAAATTTTTTGGAATGTATGGCTATTTTTTCCATGAGGAATAGGAAATGAATAGATACATCTTTTACATTAATATTTGATGCACATTTCTAACAAATCTGGTTGGAGTGGAGCAGGGATAGTTGTAGACCATTGCCATGTTCTCTGTTTTTTTCTAATAATATAATGGTAGATCTTATGACTGACAAATAAAAATATTACATCTCAACTTAATATAAAATGAATTACATATCATATAATATCAATAATTTTTTTACATGTCATATTAACTGTATAATAAGTATTGAAGAAATTACATATCTTCCTTGTACTAAAAAGTAAATTAATTTTTTTCTTTCAATTGCTTACCTTTGTATATAAAGTTGATGTAAAATTAAGGTGGAAACTGAAATATTTTATTTATAGCATACATTGATTTTACTTTCAATTACTTTACCTTTTTATATAAAGTTGATATAAAATTATGTTGGAAACTGAAATATTCTATTTACATTGCTTTTGTAAAGTGCGTGTCGACACAATTATTATAAATACTAGCCTTGATCCATCTTAACTCTGAATCTATCAAACTTCAAGAGAGATCAAATCTCTTGAGGTGCAAACCTCTTTTTTGAGTGCAAAACTTAGGAAATGTTTACACCTTGAGATATTTGATCTCCTTCTCAGAGCTTCATATATTCATAGTTAACAAGGTTATAGGGTGGTTTATAATATCTATATATTGTGACCTTTATATATTATATATTTTTATTTATCTCCCTCATGATTATAAAATTAAATAAAAAGTCACTCCCTTTGATATTTCTTTCCAAATTATCATTTTTAAATTTTATTTTATCAATTAAAATATAATCATTACATATGTGAATATTTTATTCTTATAATATATCAAAACTTGTAAGCTTAATATGATAGAGTAATATAGTAAAAGTAAAATATATGATGATGATGATGATGATTAATGTCCACTAGGACCAATATGGTCTAATTTACTTTAAGAAAGTAAGAGGTTAATTAAGATTCTTTATTATTTTATTTATATGATTGAAAATAAGGGAGAAAATATTTCCTAAATTTCCTTCGTTTTGTTTACCTATCAAGTCAAGAAGGTTGGTAGTGTGGAAAATTTTTTGAAAAGTAGAATGGATGTTAGTAATAGTAGGGAAATCCAACAGAATTTTTTTTTTCATCTTCAACCCTATTAGTATCACAAATGTGACATACTCTTCCATCCCAAGGTGTTTTTACAATTGACCAATGGTTGATTTCACTTTGAATCTAATGAAAATTGGTTATTATCTTAGAAAAGTCCATTTTATTCTTAGCACTCGTAAAGTTAGAAAGATAAAAACTTTTGTCAATATTTCAGTTGATCATCTCCTTAGAATACATTAGCTTCCTTTTTCCCTCTAACTATATATCATCCCACAACCTATCCTTAAATTTGGAAGTGATAATATTTTTGATATTATCCTTATACTCCAAGATGATTTTCTCCTTTACCCCCCAATGGTCTAGCTAAGACTAGGCATCCTTTTTTTAGGCTTGCTTGAGCTAGAGGCGGGGGTTTCAGCTTGAGTTAGAAACTATTTTTGGGAATATATTGGCTTCCATGTTGTATAAATTCTTCTTATACATGAGATAGATAATCATATACATGCTTTAAATGGGGTAAAGGCTAGCTTCATCAAGAAGATAGGGTAGGGATTATTTCCGTTAATCTTGAGGTTGTAGGTTATAAATTATTTTTTGGATCAACTCAACTTCCTCCATGATTCTTTAGATATACTACAACCCTAAACCTCATATCCATATAAAATAAAAGGGGTGACGAGATTCTCAAAGAGGATTTTTTTTTTTTTTGTTTACTTTATACCCAAATAACTATCGACTTGCAATTGTTTTCAAGCCCATAATAAGCTTTCCATCCCCCAATTATCCTTTTCTAAATGCTATAATTCCAGTTGAGTTGATGATGAATATCGATTCTAAAATATTTGTTTGAAGAAAATTTCTCTAATTAGTTATTATCATAAATGAAATTATCATAGTTGATATTTTTGAATTTAATAATTATGATTTTAGAATTTAGACTTCTA
This sequence comes from Pinus taeda, assembly GCA_000404065.3. Lineage (NCBI taxonomy): Eukaryota > Viridiplantae > Streptophyta > Pinopsida > Pinales > Pinaceae > Pinus > Pinus taeda. Next base: position 54,138 of record APFE031734452.1, on the reverse strand, counting down.
TGATTATTTTTGTGTGTAAAAATGATTTTGAGATCCATCACATGAGTATTGGTTGTATCGACATTTCGAACCAACATATGTGGTTCATAATCAATATTAAAAGAGAGATGATGAACCACATATGTTGGTTCGAAACATCGATACAACCAATCATTATGATGTTAGTCTTGTCAGTATTAATGGTCATACCCATCTTGGAATAGTAATCTTAGAGGATTCTAAGTTGCTTGTCAATACTGCCATGGATCCTAGCTAGAAAAATGATCTTATTAGGGTAAAGGAGAAGAGTAATGACAATATCAGTGAGTTTGTGCCCATCACACCCCACAACTTCCAAACACTCATCTAGTTTATCAATGTAAAGACCAAAAATGGTATGGGATATGGGACACCCTTGCTTAATTTTGATAGTGCATTTAATTTCTTCTTACCAACCCTTATTGGTCCTAAGCTTGGTAATAACATTCTTGTATATCCTAGTCACAACAACCCTCAACTGGAGAGGAACCATTATCTCTTCTAGCCTCTTCCATAGCATATCCCAAGGTACTATGTCGAAAGTTTTCCTAAAGTCAACAAAACAACATATGAGATCAATTTTTAACCATACACTAAAGTTTTTTTATTTTTTTATTTTTTAATCAAAACTTTAAAAAAATTTAATGAAAATTTGAAACTCAAACTGTATGTTAACCAATAAAGTCACTCTAAGAAATCAGGGATGGAATTTGACCCAAGTTGTGAATAATGATGATTAGTTTTACTTTGAAATTTTTGCCCTATTACTTCTACTAATTATGATACTTCCTAATTACATTGTGGATTTGAATCATATATGTGTGTGTGATGGGAATATGATTTTCAATATAGTGATTATAATACACATGATATTGGGATTTCAATATTACCATAAATGAGTTGTTTGCAAATTACAATGCAACTAATAGAACTAACTCAATTGTAAAAATATATAACAATATCAAAATGTTTTGCCTTAATTTTTCTTCACATATTAGTAACATTCTTCATATATATGTAGTACTACAAAATTAATTATTTTCACTTTGAATGCAAACATAGTAATCATTAGTTCAAAACAACATTATGAGCCGATATGTGAGGTCGAGAAAAATTAAAGTCATTACTTATGATTCATTTTTGAAGTCACTCTATTTTATTTTTGAGTAAAGTGAAACAATACACACACAAACTAAACCGAAAAAAAAACCATTCCACTAATATGCCTAAAGTTGAACCCTAAATACTATTCAAAATATGCCAACAGATCTATGATAATTTTAAAAGGAGAGTAAAAGCATGGTGAATAAAAATCCTATTCCAAATATGCCCAAATATCTGCGAGAAGGAATTTGAAAGGTAAATAAAAAAATGGTTGATTGCTACTGAACATTGATGTTTTAAACCTAATTTAGAGTGATTTCACCCTTATATATATATATATATATATATATATATATATATAATAATAGAGAGAGAAGAGAGAGAGAGAGAGAGAGAGAGAGAGAGAGAGAGAGAGAGATAAGTGGCACACTTAACCTATGGCTTGAGTAGTCCTAATCTAGGGGCAATTAAGCCATCAAAATCACCTAGGGATCACACCCTGTCTGAGCCACACTCGCCCTTAGCATGATTAGATTTGTTCTTGGGTTGTTTCGAATTAGTGACCTTTACATCATGGAGTGCTTTAATATAACACCTAGCCACCATTAGTGGGTAGGTATAAATTATATAGTATAATAAAAAAATTATATATTAAATGAGATTAATCATAAAATAGTTATAAACTGTAAAAAAATATTATGTTAAGAATATATTATCGAGCGGTTGAGTGCTTTAAAAATATTTATGGTGATCTAACCCTAACCAATAGATATAAATCAGTATTTAAAAAAATGTTATGTTAGATTAAATTTTTATTAATCGTAAGTATAAATTATAAAAATGATATATTTAGAAATATATTAGATGATTTAAATAAAAACTTATAGGCTTTAACCTTAACCTATGGGTATAGATATATATATTTAATAAATGTTATAACTAAATAAGATAACGGTGTAAATTAAAAAATTATTATATTAAGAAATGTTGTATTTTATTTTAAATACCTTATTTTATTTCTATTTTTATGTAATTGATTGAGTTACAATGTTTAGAGAATAGAACAGGATAGAAACATTACAACAAACTCTTCATACTGGGATGGAGAGCACTTGAGGAATAAGAATTTTAAAATTTAATTACTTTATTTTTATTTTTATTAAGTGATATAAACTATATTACTTATTATGAATATTGTAATATTTTACTTATGTAACAATAAACTGTTTTTTCTTATTAATATATTTTTGTTTTAAATATTACATGTCAACTAAAAACATAGAATGATGCCATCATATGGATATCAAATAACATTATTTTTATATGTCATCTATCAAATCCATATTAAATAGTGAAGAAACCTTATTTTTTTAGGTTTACTTTCAATCACTTTAATTTAATTTAATTTTGGTTTACTTTCAATTACTTTAATTTAATTTTATTTTGGTTTACTTTCAATTACTTTAATTTTTTTTTTGGTTTACTTTCAATTAATTTATCATTCTATAAAAGTCCATGTAAAATTAAGGTGGAAATCGAAATATTTTATCTATGATCCAGAAGCGTTTTTTAATTATTATTTTATTACTTTTAAATGTAACACTAGGTGACAACATCTCCCTCATAATGAGATTTAGGGCACCTCTTGGCCCAAATAGTTTTTGGTATTAATATTTTTTTTTTGAATCTTGCATGCTAAATTAACATAGAATGAACATACTAGTGAAGAAATTGCACATCTCCCTCATACTAAAAATAAAATTAATTTGTTTTTACTTTCAATTATTTTATGTCTCTATATAAAATTGATGTAAAATTAAGATGGTAATTGAAGTATTTAATTTAGGACCAATATTTATAGTATTATTTTATTATTTTTAGATGTAACCTTACATGAGAACATCTCCCTCATATTGGGTTGTACAATGCAATTATTTTTAAATAGAAGATTGATATTTCAATATTTGTTTTTATAACCAACCTAGATCCATCTAAACTCTAGATCTATCAAGCACTGAGAGGGATCAAATTTTTTAATGCAAGACTTATGAAAAAGGTTTCATCGTTCTCTAGCCTTGGATAGATATGAATTAACATGGATTTGGGCTAATTTATAATAACTATAACTATTGTGGCATTTAATATTATATATTATTATATAGATTTTTATTTATTTCTCTCATGATTATAAAAATAAAAGAAAATTCCTCTTATACTAAGTGCCTTTAATTCTTCCTTTTTCCAATTTATTATTTTTTAACTTTTATTATTCTTTTAAAAATATCCTCAATATTTTGTTCTTATTTCATTATATTATATTTTTAATAAAATATATTATAAATCACTAATTTTTATTTTTTTATTAAATTAATAAATAAAAATATGTAAACTTAATATGCTAAAGTAATGTAATAAAAGTTATATAAATATGTTTCCCAATTTTCAACTCTCCATTAAAGGTTTTAAACTTTTTAATCAAACTTTATTTTTTTAATGAAAAATTGAAATCCAAAGTGTAAGTTACATAATATAGCTATTGGAAATCAAGGGTAGATTTTACCCAAGTTGTGAATGATGATTGTCTGTTTGGTTCATGTCCTATTACTTCCACTGATACTTCCTAATTATATAGTGGATTTGAATATCACCATAAATGATATTTTTGCAGATTAAAGTGTAACTAACAAAACTCTTTCTAATCAACATAACTATAAAATAATTGTTGTCACTTTGAATACAAACATAGTAATAAAAATGTGATTATGAGCTTAGGTATGAGGTCTAAAAAACTTAAATAGTCATTACTTATGATGCATTGTTGAAGTCGATTTATTTTATTTGGTAAAGTAAAATAATACACACACATACTAAACCCTAAAAACCATTCCACTAATATACCCAACATTGAACCTTAAATCCTATTCCAAGTATGCCAAAAGTTCTTTGTGAGAAGAAGTTTGAAAGGAGAGTAAAAACATTCTAAATAAAAATCCCATTCCAAATATGCCCAGAGATATATGAGAAAAATTCTAAAAGGAGAATAAAAACATGGTGAATACAAAAAATATTGATTGCTACCTAAATGGTAATCCTTTCCCTTGCGATGACCTTTTCAACTTGATTGCTTCTATTTATCACCAACATTAATGCTTTAAACCTAATTTAGAGTGCTTTAACCCTATCTTATAGAGATAAATTATGTATTATCATAAACATTTTATATATTAAATGAGATTAATACTTAAAATAGTTGTAAATTTTAAAATATTATATTAAGAGATATATTATCTACATTTTAGTGTTTTAAACCTAATTTATGGTGCTTTAACGATAACTAATAGATGTTTAAATCATATTAAAAAAATGTTATGTTATATTAAATTTGATTAACCATAAGTATTAAATTATAAATTTTATAAAATAATATATTAAGAAATATATTATTAGCTTGTATAGTGTTTTAAACAACTTATTAGATAACTTTAACCCTAAACTTATGGTATAAATTATATATTATAATAAATGTTATGGATGTTAAATTAGATTAATGGTAAGATGTTGCACATTATAAATTATTATATAAAGAATATTCTAATTATTATTATTATTATTATTCTATATATATATATATAGGACCAAGTCAAAATATTTATAGGATAGAATAAGACAACATTTTAACATGGAGAATGCCGCTTGGAACACTAAGAATTGTTTTAATTTTAACTATTATTTAATAGGGACACTAGGATATTTTATTTATGGTTAACACTAAACTATAATATTAGATGACAATATCTTTTTCATATACAAATTTAAAACAAATCATAACCTAACTATTTATTTTTTTGTTATTAATATATTTTAGTTTTAAATATTACATATCAACTCATATGTAATGTTAAGCTATAAAATATTTCAAAAATATAAGCTTTATTCTAGACAATAATCTTCAATCTTGAAACTATATATATCATTAGGGTGAATGTACCATGGTTAACAAGGAATGAATGTATCCAAAAAGACTAAAAATATTAAGATATAAAATTAGCACTTAAAAAAGGTAAAATTGCAAAGTTCTATAGTATTGAGGCATTGGGTAAGATAAAACTGAGATATATTACTTTATAGATGGTATCGTTGAAGGTATTATTGATTCCGTATGAGAAAATGCTTTTTTATTTTTATTTATTATTATTATTCTACCATTGGTTATTCCACCATTGTTACCAGTTTTATAGTTTAAGGGTGTTTTCATAATATTCATATTATGAAAATTTAAACATGGTATCAATATATATAATTTTCAAAAAACTTCAAAACTATTATTATCTTTTAATTTTTTAATTTTTTAATTTCTTTCAAAATGATATAAAACAACCATAATCGTAATGATTAGATGATGATAACATCACCCATTTCATCGCAAGGAAGCAAATTTCATCTTTCAATGATAACACGCAAGGAAGCAAATTTCATCTTTCAATGATAACACGCAAGGAAGCAATAATAACAATGGTGTAAAATATTTTCATAAAAACCCATCGTGTGCAAGTAAAATCTTGAGGCAATCATAGTTTCAAATTTTATTATTTCTTGGAAAATCTTTCCCACCTGAAGTAGAATATTAGACATGTGGATATTGATTTTATTTCCTGACATTTTTTCACTTAGAAGAAAAATATTAGAGATATGGAGAATGAATTCATTTCTTAATATATTCTCACTTGAAGTATAATATGGTAGGTATGGATATTGACTTCACCTCTTAAAATTCTCCCACTTGAAGTTAATTTACACAAAGTTCCTATGGTTTCATACAAGTATCAATTTCCCAATGTTGTCTTCGTCACAGTATTAGCAAGCCCAAAGAAGTTTTCCACCATTCAAACCTCTTTGTCCTAATTGGATTTGTAAGTATTCACATCAGTACCAATTTTATCTAATAGGAACTAACCCTCTTCCACTATTTTTCTATAAAATGGTACTTAACATCAATATTTTTCACGTGACCATGAAATGTTGGATTCTTCACTCTGTAAATATAATTTTGACTCTTATGTAATATTCTCCTACATTTCTTGAAGTCACGCAACAATCACTTTAGCCAAATTAACTCTTGATGGCCTCAATTGTTGCCACATATTTCACTTTAGTGGTTGATAAAGAAACCCCTAGATGCAACTTAGATGCCCACCTTAAATCTCCACCAATAAGAGTGAAGGTACATCCTATAATGGACTTTCACCTATCTCTATCTCCACCAAAATCGAAATCTACAAAAAACTTTAATTGTAAAGTACACCTAGCAAATGACAAAATTTAAGAATCTAGATTGCCTCATTATTTTTTTTTCACCCATCTTGATGCTTTCATACTAGAAAAAGTGGCGGAATAATCTCATATGACCCTTTTTACTCGTGGGACCCAGTTTGGAAAATTGGGTTTTGAAACCTTTTTTGAGGAATGAAATGAATTCTTTTGGGGGTAAATCTGTGTTTCTTTAGTACATCACCTTTATCCATATTCTACACAGACATACCTTTCCAATGATACAAGGATTTCCTCAATAAGAGTTCATGTGCAAAAGTTACGCCACCCGAAAGTTGACCTTCCTATTTTGGCCACCATAATTTGAGAGGATGCCATGTCAACCCCCATTATTCATGGAAAATGTGCTAGCCATGTGATTTTGAAGAAGAAGACTCCAGAAGATTCTATATTGTAACTTTGTTTAAGAGTTCAGTGAGTCAAACCTAACCACTAGTAGGTTGTCGAATTGTGTTATAACGAGGCCACTAAGAGGAAACGAGGTTCCATTCCTTTTTAATGGATTTTGTCCTATAGATGAATAGAGTAGTTGAGAGGGATAGGAAGAGAGAACACATTGAGGATTTGTACACTGTACTATCGCATGAGCCATAGTCCTTACTTCTTGTTAAAATGTGGCAACAAGAATAATCCAATTTTAATTTGTCCTTGAATTAAATTTGTGAATTAAAATCAAATTTAGTCTTAACATCTACTTGGAAATAATTAATTAAGTCATTTTGACTTAATTAGTTGGAGAAATTCAAGTTATAAGTCTTTCTGAAGTCATGCAAGAGTTATCCCATAAATTAAGGAGATAAGATTGATTTATATTTGAGTTGTAATTAGTTAACTCAGTTTACTAAGTTAAGTCCAGTTAAATTAGTTCCAAACTGTTTGAGGAACTAATAGAGAGTTAACAGTTTGTTGATGCATGCATGCACTCAACTAGTATACTCCAATTAACTGAAAATTCCATCATCAAAAACTCATGCATGTCTATTCTGAAAAAGACTCAGTTGAGCTAAATGTCAAGGACAATGTACTATTAATTGCATGTGTTTTCCTATAAAGAAAACTCATGCATGCAAAAGATATGATTCCTTGGGGATTGCACAGTTCTGATAGTGTGTGAGATCAGGAGATCATCCACTGGGTAGAAGAGGTTTTCCACTTGGTGAAGTGAGAATCATCCCAGAGGAACAACACAAGGAAATAGGAGCTTGGAGGGCAAAGAGGAAGGCTGGTGAGAAGCCAAGATTGCCTGTGAGAATTAGTGAGGATTGTACTAAGAGTTGGCTAGTTGTGAGAGCTAAGGCTTCGTATAATTCCTATCTATTTCCACCTTGTATGATAATACAAATAGTGGGGTTTGTTTTTTTCTAAGTAAGTTTAATCTATTAATATGGTAAAAAAAAAGGATATAGAGTGAGGCTCGGCCTCATAAGATCCGAGCATCATTCATCACACAGTCATAATAACTATCCTTGACTACCCCAACAGAGGGGAAACCAGTCCAAAAAAGTATGAGTCCAAAAATAGCCCACACAGGGGTAACTAGTTTGATCACAACATAACAGAAACATTTTAACCAAATCATAATCCTAACCAAAAGACACATAAGACTGAACATAAACTGAATTGTCAACATGACAAAACGTCCACCTGGCAAACTCGACACTTGGCACTCAGTCATTCAAGGCTGGTTCCTCCACAATCGGACACACGTACTTGTCTGGGTTGTCATCCTCGTCTGATGCACCATGTCCATGTGCTGGATGGTCTCCCTCAATGCTGCATGCTCCTACACAAGGTCCTAACGTGTCTCCTTGGCGACTACCAGAAGCCTGCATGTAACTGAGCTTGCCCTTCTCAACATGCTGACTGCTAGCTATTGCTTTGCCATGCAAGGTGGCTCGACCTTCATTAGCTTCCCGATCACCAGTGTTGTCCCGACTCCTGCTGCTTGGTCCTGCTCTGTTCGCCTCCTCAATGTGATTAGCTAGAGGAGCTGGCGGCTCAATTTCTTCCGTGAAGGTAATTGAGACGGTGGTGACAATAACTGGGCAGTTCAGAGAGTTGCGAAATCGAAACTGCATGGTATGAGGAGCAGGGTGCAGAGGAAGGGGAAAGTTAACAGTGTGGACTGCTGCATCTCCACGACCTGTGCCATGGAGCCAAGCTCTACCTCTGTCGCTTCGGGTGTCTGGGTAACACCCCGCGAAACTAAGCGGGTTGGGGTTATCAGCTGAGGAGGCAGGGGAAACCGAATCGGGGCTAGGCATTACAAGTGAACGAGAGCTTCCACCTCTTGTGCCCCCTCTTCTACTTCGCATACAGTGGCATACCATGATGGGGATGGAAACAGGGGAAGAAGCAGCGGGGATTGTGGAGGAATTGATAGAGGTGCGGTGCGGGGAAATTACAGAGGACTTGTGGACATGAGCAAGATTGCAAAGGTTGGTGTGGGAATGGTGGAATCCATTACCCAGAATGATACAGCTTAAGATCCAACATCTACTACCAGTGACGGTGCCCACATTAGGCTCTCCCACCTACGGAGGACAAACACAGTGAATCAGGGGGGGAGGAATAACAGAGAAATTCACAGGCTCCATGGTTATGTGGGAATTGGTTCTGCCTCGGCCTGTGCAGTCATTAAATGGCTCCTACATGGTTTCATGAATGCCATTCAGAGTGGCATGGGGGAAGTTGCAGGGGGCCATGTGGCCAACCTGTCCGCTGCCATATCGTCTTGTCATGTTAATGCCTGGTATGAACACCCGCATCCGGGCAAATAGTGGGGTTTTTAGCTGAGTCTTTCCCCAAAATATTTTCATGTGTATTTTGCATTGATTCTTCTTCTTCTAGTTATATTGTTCAGCTCGATCTAATTGATAGTAGAAGTAGATTATAGTATTTTGCTTTGATTTATATTGCATTATCAGGTTAACCTATAGAAGCAGATTTTCTACATGGTATCAGAGCTAGATTTGTAGAGAATAATTATACATGGTATCAGAGCCAAGTTTATTGGAGCTGTGAACAATATATTGAGAAGAGAATTTGAAGTTTGAAGTTCGGGGTTGCAGGTGAAAATCGATTTCATATCATACTTCAAGGTTGGCCAATGGCATTCTATGGCTTGAGACTCGAGTATGCCTTGGAAGGTAGCTCGAATTACATTGCATGGATAGATAGAATGGAGGCTGTATTGGAAGACAACGGCTTGAAGGATTTCATTGATCAAGAAATCCCAAAGCCAGCTTCAACTAATGCACAACAGTTGGCTGAGTGGAAGAAGTGTGTGGTGAAGGTGTTAGCCCCCTAAATTTCCCCTATTCTTGTCCTTTTCCCCTTTATAAACCACAGCTATTTACCTATGTTTTACCCTTTTCACATACCCTCATCCTGCATTAGTCCAAGCATGGTGATATATTTCACTTGTACTTTATTTTTCATATTTTATTTCAATTTAGAATTTAATTAATTATTTAATTCATATTTCTTACTTTTAAAGCACTTTTGTAACTCATCCTTAGCTTCAATAAATACCTAGTAAATAAACCCACTTAACGTGACTGTTGATTTAAGTGCAGGATCGGATCTCGCACGATTGCCAGTGCAGCAAATCCACACATCAAATCCGGAATTCCCTAACCACCGCCATGTTTTGTGCATCGTTGGCCACCAAGACCAGATTAGCTAAAGGCAGCTAAAGACAAGACTGAAGTTGTAGATTGTTCGAATGGAAGCTGAAGATTTGGCCCATGGCCAGCAAATTCAATTGTCTATATTCGAAAACCAAGAGGTTAAAATCTACATTTTGTTATGTAAACAGTTGACCGAATGGCCTGTACTAAGTTTAGTAGTTACGACCTTGGGTCGATAGTCTATAAATCACAGAATGTAAATATAATTAGGATAGATGGACAGATAGAGGAGATAACAACACTATGTTCCAAGTAGATTGTATAGTTTGTTATCACCCAAATCTAGGTTGGACTATGTATTCGACAATGTACTTTTCCTTAGCGAATTAATAGAAAGAAGGAGCTCCACCTCATGCTTTTCAAATCTAATATGTTCTTTTAAGCTAATGAGTCTGATCTGAATTACTGATTAAGGTCGTTTCTTAGAAGGGAAACGAGCTGGCTGGCTAGGGCCCAGCCAACCCAGCTTGTTCACCCCATTTTCAATTTCGTATTTATTTATGTGTTCTTATTGTTAAGGTGTGATTTAATTGAATTCTATTTCCATGCACATATATTCCTTCCAAAGTGTGAACAGATCCGTTGTGTGAATTAGTTAGATTTACCTCCTTGCAATTTCCTCTCATGCAATTTATTTCAATTGGTTACCTCGCTTGGTCCAAGCAGGAGGAATGAACCTGCACGAGTGCATGTTGGTGTGATTAATCTATTTCGTTTTCCTGCAATTTATTTTCATGCAATTCCTTTTGGTTGGGTTTCCTCGCCTAGTCCAAGCAGGAAAGTGAACCTGCACCAATGCACGTTGGTGTGATTAATCATTTTCCTTTTCCTGCAATCTATTTTTATGTAATTCCTTTGGTCGGTTTTCCTTGCCTGGTCAAAGCAGGAGAAATGAACCTACACCAGTGCACATTGGTGTGTTGCAACAAGTATTTCTAGTCTCTTCCATGCCATGTTTCTTTTCCATTCTTCGGAGTCATATATATATATATATATATATAAATATAATATATATATATATTAATATATAATATATATATAATATATATATATATATATATATATATAGTGGCAGGATAATTCTTTATTGGTTGTTTCCAGTTATGGTTATTTTCTTTCATTCTACATGCAGTTAAGATTGGAAACATTTATTTTTTTATATGTGCAAGTTATTTCTACAATTCAGTTTCATTTCAATAATGAACACTTATTCTAGAATCGACAACTAAGTGCAAGGAACTTTGCTCAGGTACAAGAACTATTTTCTTGTTACAAGATCCGAGTGCTCAAAACCCTTCAAGTTCGAGCCTTTACATTATGTCAAGAATATTTGGTAAGACAAAATTTATACCGCTTGCATAAATCTTTGTGTCAACACTAGTGAAAGCAGATTACGATAAGTGCAGGACTAACTAGTGCAAGAAGGAAACCTTTTAGAAAGCAAATTTAATGACCCACTTTACGAGACTACTAACGTGTTTCTACTAAAGAGGAATATAAGCACAGACTCAGTGATTAAATATTGATCAGTTGGAGTGATTGTCTTTTTATTTTGATCCCCTTGCAAATGCATTCTTTCTTGTTCCAACACTAGATTACTTTGATGGTTCAATTGTCTTTTACTCTTTCCAATATGATTCTACAAGTTCCCATTTAAGAAAGAAGGAATTTACATCATGAAGGTTCATACCATCTCTGGCATTGCCTGTGCTTCGTCTCTAAGTTTATAGATCCCCTGTGTTGACAATTAGTGTTGAGGAGTTTCTTAAGTGCAATTCCACCACCCAACATTTTGGCACCGTTGCCAGGGAGGCGATTTGATTTGGTAAGAATTTTCTGTTCGATGCAATAGGGGTAATTTGCTTTTATTTTTTTCTGCAGTGTGCTCCTATTGTTTGGGAAAGTTCTTTTGAAAGAATTTTACTGGTGTTGAGTATTCTTTGCAGCATTTTATTAAGTTGCTTTGTTATTTTTCTTTTGAGATGAATGCCCAAAGGAGGTAGAGGTCCAAAGCCCACCAAGGGTCGAGGAAACACTGATAAATATGAAAACAATTTTCATATTTGGTCTTCTTCTGTAGGTAGGAAGTCCAAAATTCAAACCCATCACGCAGTAACAATCCACCTGGACTCTGGTGGCAGTAGCTCAAGTGTGGTTCAACCCAAAGAGGGGAAGGAGGAGACTACTAGTAGTCAATCTTCTCAAGCTATTGTGAGTAGTTCACGTGAAGGGGAAACAATGGCAGATCATGAAGATCATGCAGAAGGAATTGACAAAAACCGAGAAAATGAGGAACAATCCACTTTTGGGTTTCCAATTGTGGATCTCGATACTATTTCACAAATGAAGAATATTTCACCATCGGCTCTTCCTCATTTCCATGGTAAAGTTCATGAATATTCAGAATCTTTTTTATTCGAGTTTGATATTTTGTGTAGAAGTTATGACTAAACTGAAGCTCAGAAGTTGAGATTATTTCCTGCTACTCTCAAAGACTCAACATTGTGTTGGTTTATGGGGTTAGGAGGGAACACCATAACTTCTTGGGATCAGATGAAGAGAATGTTTTTGTCAAAATATCAAGAATATTGCAAAACTCGGGACATGCAAGATGAATTATTTACAATTGTGCATACTGATGATGAAACTCTTGAGGATTACTTAGAAATATTTATGTATATTTTACAAAGGTCAAAGCTTAAGTTTGATTCTGGTACTATCAAAACTTTGTTCTTACATGGACTTACTAATGATGCTAGAAATAATTTGAACCTGTTAGGACAAGGTGATATTTCTAAGAAAACTTTTAATTAGATATGTGATTTTTGCAAAAAAATTTCAAGGAATCAATATAGATTTGGTAGAGGAATTTGGAGTAGAAACAGAAGAAACGAATCTACTGATGCTATGATTGTTGGACTAGAAAATAAAATGGAAAATATGAAGATTGAAATAATGAATACTGTTAGCAAACAGTTAGACTCATTGAAATTTCAACAAAAAATTATAAAAGAATAAGAGTCCTTATGTATTTTTTGTCCTAAATGTAGAGATAAGCATCCTCCTAAAGAGTGTCCTCTTGATTTGAAGGAAACTAATAAGTGTGTTATTTGTGTAGAAGACCATACCACAGAAAAGTGTCCCTCTATACCAGGACTTAAAGCTGTAATCAAAGGGGGATAGCCTGAAGCTGAATACTTATATGCCATGGCAGCAAGGAGGAATTGGCCTCATGTAAGTGTAGGTATGGCTCCTGAATTCTCTCCACACTATTTTGGTTATAATGCACATGCATATTCTTATCCTAGCACTCATCATTCTTAGCAGTGGCAGTATGGGAATCAATATCAGCATGGAAAACATTCTCCACCATGGCATCAAGGTTGGAGAGGGTCAAATAATTCCCATTATTCCTACCAACCACCTATGCAATCATATCCAACTACATATGCACCTTATCCAATGCCTCAGCCATCTTTACCTTTGAGTCAGTCTACTCCACCTTTGCTTTTACCCCCACCATTTCGACCTCAGTTGCCTACTCAACCTATACCCAATCCTAATAATAATAAGGCGGTGCAAATCATCCATGTAATGAACCTACCTTTACCATTCAGGTACCAGTCTATTCCAGTTGGGTTCATCATATCCAATTGAGATTGGGGAGGATTGTAACTTCAGAAAACCAAAAGCAACCTATGGTGATTATTGAAGAGAAAGGAGAGGAGGAGACTCTTCTCCTTTCTCTTCAAGATGATGCCTTGCTGGCTAATTTTATCTGGAAACCTCGGAAGAAGAAAGAAGAATCGAGTGAAAGAAAGGATTCGACTGAAGGGTCAGATGTTGATATGGCGCAGTCCCCATTTCTACAAGGTATTGAATCCCATGCCACAACAGTTAAAGAGAAGGAAGCACATGGTATTGAATCCCCTGCCACAACAGTGAAAGAGAAGGAAACATAGGGTACTGAATCCCCTGTCACATTAGTTGAAGAGAACGAAGCACTGGGTAATGAAATGCCTCCACCTGATGAGTTAGAGACACAAGCCTCACATTTTAGTAGTTGTATGGTTGAGCTAGAACACCAAGTTCGGAATTTAGAGGAGCTGTTGGTTAAAGAGAAGAATGATAAGCAGCATAGTAAGGAAGAATTGATCGTGGAGGTCAAAAGGCATAAAAAAGAAGTCAAGGTGTGGAATTATCAAGCTTCGTAGTGGTTTACGTGTCTCATGAAGGTGACAAAGAAATTGAAGATTAAAGAGAGGAAGTTCAAGACAGTGCAGGCCGGCATCAATATTACAGTACAGGATTTAAGTGAAGCACCCAAATTTTTGAGGTTTTTTTGTAGGTAAAAAGTTGTGTGAGGACACACAACAACTTAGGGATGGGAGGATGTTAGCCCCCCTAAATTTCCCCTATTCTTGTCCTTTTTCACTTTATAAACCACAGTTATTTACCTATGTTTTATGCTTTCCACATATCCTCATCCTGCACTAGTCCAAGCATGGTGATATATTTCACATGTACTCTATTTTTCATATTTTATTTCAATTTAGCATTTAATTAATTATGCCTTGCTGGATAATTTTATCTGGAAACCTCGGAAGAAGAAAGAAGAATCAAGTGAAAGAAAGGATTCGATTGAAGGGTCAAATGCTGATATGGTGCAGTCCCCATTTCTACAAGGTATTGAATCCCATGCCACAACAGTTAAAGAGAAGGAAGCACATGGTATTGAATCCCCTGCCACAACAGTGAAAGAGAAGGAAACACAGGGTACTAAATCCCCTGTCACATTAGTTAAAGAGAACGAAGCACAGGGTAATGAAATGCCTCCACCTTATAAGTTGGAGACACAAGCCTCACATTTTAGTAGTCGTATGGCTGAGCTAGAACACCAAGTTCGGAATTTAGAGGAGTTGCTGGTTAAAGAGAAGAATGAGAAGCAGCATAGTAAGGAAGAATTGACCGCGGAGGTCAAAAGGCATAAAAAAGAAGTCAAGGTGTGGAATTATCGAGCTTCATAGTGGTTTAGGTGTCTCATAAAGGTGACAAAGAAATTGAAGATCAAAGAGAGGAAGTCCAAGATAGTGCAGGCCGACATCAATATTACAGTACAGGATTTAAGTGAAGCACCCAAATTTTTGAGGTTTTTTTGTAGGTAAAAAGTTGTGTGAGGACACACAACAACTTAGGGATGGGAGGATGTTAGCCCCCTAAATTGCCCCTATTCTTGTCCTTTTTCACTTTATAAACCACAGTTATTTACCTATGTTTTACACTTTCCACATACCCTCATTCTGCACTAGTCCAAGCATGGTGATATATTTCACATGTCCTCTATTTTTCATATTTTATTTCAATTTAGCATTTAATTAATTATTTAATTCAGATTTATTACTTTTAATGCACTTTTGTAACTTGTCCTTATCTCTGATAAATACTTGGTAAATAAAGCCCCTTAACGTGACTGTTGATTTAAGTGCAGGATCAGATCTCGCACTATTGCCAGCATAGCAAATTTGTATAGTAGATCCAGACTTCCCTAACCACTGCCATGTTTTGTGCATCATTGGCCACAAAGACCAGATCGGCCAAAGGTAACCAAAGACAAGACTGAAGTTGCGGATTGCTCAAACAGAAGTTGAAGATTTGGCCCATGGCCAGCGAGTTCAATTGTCTATATTCAAAAGCTGAGAGGCTAAAATCTACATTTTGTTATGTAAACGGTTGACCGAATGGCCTGTACTAAGCTTAGTAGTTACGTCCTTGGGCCAATGGTCTATAAATCACAGAATGTAAATAGAATTAGGATAGATGGACAAATAGAGGAGATAACAACACTGTGTTCCAAGCGGATTGTATATTTCGTTATCACCCAAATCTGGGCTAGACTCAATATTCCACGATGTACTTTGCCTTAGAAAATTAATAGAAAGAAGGAGCTCTGCCTCATGCTTTTCAAATCTTATCTGTTCTTTTAAGCTAATGAGCTTGATCTGAATTATCAACTAGGGTTGTTTCTTAGAAGGGAAACAAGCTGGCTGGCTAGGGCCCATCCAACCTAGCTCGTTCACCCCATTTTTGATTTCGTATTTATTTATGTGTTCTTATTGTTAAAGTGTGATTTAATTGAACTCTATTTCCATGTACATATATTCTTGCCAAAGTGTGAATGGATCCATTGTGTGAATTAGTTAGATTTACTTCCTTGCAATTTCCTCTCATGCAATTTATTTCAGTTGGTTTCCCGCCTGGTCCAAGCAAGAGGAATTAACCTGAACTAGTGCACATTGGTGTGATTAATCCTTTTCCTCTTCTTGCAATTTATTTTCATGCAATTCCTTTTGGCTGGGTTTCCTCGCCTAGTCCAAGCAGGAGAAGTGAACTTGCACCAATGCATGTTGGTGTGATTAATCCTTTTCCTTTTCTTGCAATTTATTTCATGCAATTCCTTTGGCTAGTTTTCCTTGCCTAGTCAAAGAAGGAGAAATGAACCTGCACCAGTTCATGTTGGTGTGTTGCAACAAGTATTTCTAGTCTATCTCATGCCATTTTTATTTATTTATTTTTTTTTCCCGTTCTTCCAAGTAATATATATATGTAGATGGCAAGATTAGTTCTTTACTGGTTGTTTCCAGTTATGGTTATTTTCTTTCACTCTATATGCAGTTAAGATTGGAAACATTTATTTTTTACATGTGCAAGTTATTTCTACAATTAAGTTTCATTTGCAATAATTAACACTTATTTCTAGAATCGATAACTAAGTGCAAGGAACTCTGCTCAGGTACAAGAATTGGTTTCTTGTCACAGGATCTGAGTGCTCAAAACCCTTGAGGTTCAAGCCCTTGCATGAAATCAAGAATCTTTGGTAAGACACAATTTATACTGCTTACATAAATCTTTGCGCCTGCACTAGTGCAAGCAGATTTCGATAAGTGCAGGACTGACTAGTGCAAGAAGGAAAACTTTAAGAAAGAAGGTTTAAGGGCCCATTTTACGAGACTTCTAACGTGTTTCTACTAAAGAGGAATATAAACATATACTTAGTGATTAAATATTGATTAGTTTGAGTGATTTTCTTTTTATTTTGATTCCTTTGCAAATACATTCTTTCTTGTTCTAGCACTATATTACTTTGATGGTTCAGTTGTCTTTTACTCTTTCCAATCCAATTCTACAAGTTCCCATTTAAGAAAGAAGAAATTTACATTAGGAAGGTTCATACCATCTCTGGGATTGCCTGTGCTTTGTCTTTAAGTTTACAGATCCCCAGCGTTGACAATTAAGTGTTGAGGAGTTGCTTAAGTGTAATTCCACCACCCAACAGAAGGCAAGACAGATCATCCTTGAGGGAGTTCCAGACCATATTGTCTCGAGCCTCCCTGGGAAGGATACTCCATTTTCAATGTGGAAGACATTGAAGGACCTCTACCAGAACAATAGCAACCAGAGGAAATTGGCGCTTAAGGATAAGCTTCGAAGAATCAAGATGGAGAAGGGCGATACTATTTCCACATATCTGAACAAGCTCACTGCCTACAAAGATGAGCTTAGCAGTGTGGGAATAACTACTGCTGATGATGATATGGTGAGCCTCGCTCCTTAGCCTTCCAAAGAGTTGGAATAGTTACCAGGACGCTATGAATGGAAGGGAGAAACTGTCAAATTGGGAATGACTATGGTTAGTTCTCACGTAGGAGGAGGTCAAGAGGAGCGCACGAGATCGTTCTTCATCCAAGGATGATGACGAAGAAAATTTTTCTTTAGCAAGTAAGGAAAGGAAAGGGAAGGGGAAGGCTTCCCATTCCAAATCTAATTATTCTCATGGAGTGAAGAAGGGTGACAAGTCTAAAGTGAGATTCTTTAATTGTCATGAAATGGGACATTATGCAACTAATTGCCCATTGAAGAAGTCCAAGAAGGGATCCTCAAAAGGATCGGAAGGTGAGGCATTAGCCTCTCAGTTCGAAATGGACTTTACCCTCATCACATGCATGGTGTCATCAATGATGGGTTGTGTTTGGTATCTTGACAATGGAGCCTCATTCCATATGATTGGTGATAAAATTTTACTCAGTACCTTGGAGTAGAAAGACCTCAATATGCACATAAATATGGGTGACGATGGAAGGTATAGTGTTTTAGGAGTGGGCACAGTTGCTTTTCAGAGGGAGCATGGAGCTCATATCACCTTGACAGATGTGAAGTATGTGCCTGGACTGAAGAAGAACTTGGTATCGGTAGCGATGTTGGAGGACAAAGGCTACGATGTTGTCTTCAGTAAAGGAAAGGTGTTCCTAAGACACATAGCCACGAGCCAGACCAAGAGGATAGGGATTTAGGTGAAGAATCTCTATAAACTAGAGGTAGATGATTGTGTAGCATTGAGTACGAAAGCAGAATTGGTGCAAAGCCAAGACATTGGCAAGTTGTGGCACATGCAGTTGGGCCATTTTCATCATGGGGATTTGAAGATAATGCAACAGATATCTATGGGACTTCCCAAATGACTTGAGCAAGTTGACACATGCAAAGGTTGTACCTTGGGAAAGTACACCAAGTCTTCCTTTCATGATCGAGACAGTCAAGCAAAGGCTATCTTAGTGTGAGTTCATATTGATGTGTATGGGGCATCCACAATGAAGCAAAGGTATTATGTGATTGTCATTGATGATTATTCTCGTAAATGATGGATTTATTTAATGTAGAAGAAGGACCAAACCTTCACAAAGTTTTGTGAGTTCAAATATTTGGTCGAGAAAGAGTAAAGGAACAAGATCAAGGCCTTGAGAAGTGACAATGGTGGAGAATATGTCTCTCAAGAGTTTAAGGACTTCTATGCAGTAGAAGGAATTAAATGGGAGTTGACGACACCTCATAACCCACAACAGAATGAGGTGGTCGAGTGGAAGAACATAACTATTGTAGGGGTAGCATGGGCAATGCTGCATGACCAAGGGCTACCACTTCACTTATGGGCTAAGGCATGCAACACATCAGTGTATTTGCATAATAGAAGCCCTCATTGCATACTTGGGATGAAGACACCAAAGGAAGCATTCTCAGGTAAGAGACCAGATGTGGGTCACTTCAGGATCTTTGGCTCATCGATATATTGCCATGTGACGAAGGATGCACAGAAGAAGCTTGAGCTGACAATAGAGTTGGGGATACTTGTGGGGTACACAGATACACCTCACAACTATTGGGTGTACATGCCTACCAGTCAGAGGATAGTGGTTCACATATATCTCAAGTTTGATGAGTAGAAGGCCATGCAAGTTTCGCTTGAGAGGGAGCTCCAACTACAGGCTGTAGAAGAATGGTTCCTAAGGAGGAGGAGCCTCAGACTAATGTGGAGCATCTGCATGCAGAGGTTTCAAGAGTGGAGACATCCACTCAAGCAGAGTCTTCCAATGATGGATAGAAGCACACAAGAGAAGCTGACAAATTGTTGGAGGATGCGAGAGAGAATGTGGGAGCACCATCTTCTCAGCGCAGACAGAGGAGGTCACCTGAGAGGTACACTGGATACATGGCTCTTGTTGGGGAATGTGTTGAGATTGAGCCATCTTCCTTTGAGGAAGCAGTGTAGCAGCCGATTTGGGTTGATGTTATGGTGAGGGAGTATGAATCCATAGTTCGTAACAATGTTTGGGACGTGGTTCTGAGACCAGAGAACAAGTCAGTTGTGAGTTCTTGTTGGCTTTACAAGGTCAAACAAGTTGTTTATGATGGGAGGATCATGTTGCTGCAGTATAATTCCTTTCTTGTTGAGAAGGAGTGTTGAAATGTGGCAACAATAATATTCCAATTTTGATTTGTCCTTGAATTAAAATTGTGAATTAAAGTCGAATTTATTCTTAACAACTACTTGGAAATAATTAATTAATTTATTTTGACTTAATTAGTTGGAGAAATTCAAGTTAAAAGTCTTTCAGAAGTCATGCAAGATTTATCCCTTAAATTAAGGAGATAAGCCTTAAATTAAGGATATAGTATTGAGTTATATTTGAGTTGTAATTAGTTAACTTATTTTACTAAGTTAAGTCTAGTTAAATTAGTTCCAAACTGTTTGAGGAACTAATAGAGAGTTAATAGTCCATTGATGCATGCATGCACTCAACTAGTGCACTCTAGTTAACTGAAGATTCCCTCATCAGAAACTCGTGCATGTCTATTTTGAGAAAGACCCAGTCGAGCTAAATGTCAAGGACAGTGTACTATCAGTTGCATGTGTTTTCCTATAAAGAAAAATCATGCATGCAGAAGGAATTATTCCTAGAGGATTGCGTAATTCTGACAGTGTATGAGATCAGGAGATCATCCATTGGGTAGAAGAGGTTTTCCACTTGGTGAAGTGAGAATCATCCCAGAGAAATATCACAAGGAAATAGGAGCTTGGAGGGTAGAGAAGAAGGCTGATGAGAAGCTAAGATTTCCTGTGAGCATCTGTGAGGATTGTACTAAGAGCTGGCTAGCTATGACAGCCAAGGCTTTGTATAATTCCTATGTATTTCCACCTTGTATGATAATACAGATAGTGGGTTTTTTAACTGAGACTTTCCCCAAAGTATTTTTATGTGTATTGTGCATTGATTCTTCTTCTTTTGGTTATATTGTTCAGCCCGATCTTTAAGCTTCTGCAAACTGATAGTAGAAGTAGGTTATAGTATTTTTCTTTGATTTATATTGCATTATCGAGTTAACCTACAGAAGCAGATTTTCTACATGGTATCAGAGCTGGATTTGTAGAGAATTGGATTTTCTATATTGTTCAGCCCGATCTTTAAGCTTTTGCAAATTGATAGTAGAAGTAGGTTATAGTATTTTTCTTTGATTTATATTGCATTATCGAGTTAATCTACAGAAGCAGATTTTCTACATGGTATCAGAGCTGGATTTATAGAGAATAATTCTAAACAAGAAAGAAAAAGAAAATTGTGGGAAAGTATACCTTCCATTCATCCTAGGGATTATGGATAATATTGCAAACTTTTTAAGAAAGAATAACACAAACACTCAATTTACAACATGTGGAACAATAAGGCAAATGATGAGGTCAGTCAAGGATAAAATTGATCATCAAGAGCTCAAGGGTCTGTACAAGATTGATTGCTCTTGTGGCAAGAGTTATATTGGGGAAACAGGTTGGTCTTTGAGAGTAAGACTTAAAGAGCACGGAACCGATATAAAGAATGGTAGATCCCATACATCAGCCCTTGCGGAACACTCATCCAAAACCAAACATCATATGTGTCTAGAAGATGCTAAAATAATTGCTAGAGAGGATAGTTATCAAAAAAGGAAAATCAGAGAGGCCATCGAAATTATGAAATTTCCTCAGAACCTCAACAGGGACAATGGGAGTGAGATTAGTTGATCCAGGTGGATGTTGGTGGCCACCCACCTATCCCATTTGGACCCCCACAACTATCTCTTTCAGTTTTTCAGTTTCCGTAATTGTAGCACAATTTACTATTTTTAGCAGTTTTTTCAGGGGGAAACATGGGTCCATGGACCAATGTTTCCCTTCCCAAAGTGGTATTTCTCAAATAGATCTTTCTAATGAGCTATCATATGTGTCAAACGGAGATCATATGCCAAATTTACGACCCCGGGAAATTGATGTACCAATTTACCCAAAGCGGGCCCACAATTTGGCGTTTCATCTTCTAGGGTTAGGTTGTGGAATGTGAAGGGTTTTCCATTGTTTCTCAACAATACATAGGCCTTCGAGCCTCATTGTAACAAAGTTCAGAACAGTTCAGAGGCATGTAGCTACCACATCTCTTCTCAGAGATAAGCTACCATCGCCCTAGCTGGTTTATTTTCAACTCTGTTTGTAAGCATATTTTAGTGTTTTCCATTAAAGAAATGAAGTATTATTTCTGCTGCATCTTTGTGTATATGGTTATCTTTGTATTTTGTTGCGTTCCTATTTAAATCTGGATCAGTGGTATCAAAGTGGTTTTCTTTTTTTTCTCTGTTTTCTTTGCATGTCCCCAACGAGGTCGAGATATAAGGAGTTAGGGCTTGAACTGGTCGAACCTTTGCAAGACCAGCCTCACAAATCTCGACAGCCTCCCATGGCGGATGAGAAGAAAGACGAGGGGGTAGGAGATCCTATCAAAATCTTGCTCGAAGAAGCCCTCGAGCGGAAAAGGAACGCGATGATGGATAACTTTGTGCAGATTCTTTAGCAGCTACCCAGAGGTGACACATCGGCTTCCAGCAGCTACTCTGGAAACGCCACGCCCTTTAAGGTACAAGTTAATTTTGAAATCCCCATCTTCGAGGGTAAAATAGACGCAGATGCCGTAGA